>VYXF01007953.1:283129-313483 GCA_013397295.1 Polioptila caerulea
AGCCCCAGATGCTGCTGCTGCCTTTGCTACCAGCCCCTGCCCAGCTCGCTGCCCCAGTCAGAGTGTGCATCTGAATGCCAGTTTCCCATTTCCCTTGACTGCCTCCTCTCCATCAGTTTGTCTCATCACTATTGAACCTGCTCATAATTTTGACTACTACGACATCCTTTGCCAATGGGCTCAAAAAAATCAGTATTTTGTGAAAATTCAATTTTCATGAAAAAGTGCTCCTTTTCATTTACTGTCTCTGGCAGTTTCATTTGGTGACCCATAGTTCTGTGAGAAGCACTGAATAAATTTTCTAATGCAGCACACAATTTTGTAGAGCTACATCATATTTCTCTTCAATCATCTGTTTCCCAAGCAGAAGAATCACATTCTGTGCAGTACTTTTTTGAAGTGGATCTATACAGCATATTCTTGTTATTTCCTGTACCTCTTTTCCATTTCCATGATAACCTTTTGAGATGAAATGACAGTGTATGAAAAGAGGATGCATCATAAATTTACAATGTAATGATGCATGCTGTTTTGTGCTCTCCTCTTTTCCTAGTAATTACCAAGAGTCTCTTTACTCCTTAACACTGAAATGGTGTTCTCAAAGCACTATCAGATATTTCTTACGTATTCAGAGACCCCATCAATACTTGTGTGTTTGTAGTTAAGATTGTTTTCCTTATGTGACCTGTGGTGAATGCTGTTACACCAGCTTTCACCTCTGCCTTTATTTCCAGTTAATTTGTACCATGAGATCTTCTGCAGTTGCCTGCAGCTGCTCACGGTTCAGATACCTTGGGATAATTTTGCCGATGTGGCCTTAGGGACATGGTTTAGTGGTGGACATGGTGTGCTGCTTTAATAGGTGGGCTCAATGATCTGAGAGGTCTTTTCCAACCTAAACAATCCTGTGATTTTCTGACCAACATACCCTCCCACCTCATGATGGATGCTTTTCTTCCTACATCACTTACAAGTATTTTGAATACTGTAGGTCACAACATAAATTTCTCTCAGACTTCACCCACTTCCTCTTTTCAGCTGCTTATTTATCTCTGCTTTTACATCCCTGCTTCTAAAGCTACTGTTAAAGCTTTTCTGTATCCTTGTTTCTTCAAAGATCTTGAATAAAGTGACCTGGGAGAAGAACCAAAGGCCAGCACTGTCCACTGGCCTGAACTGACTTTTTAGAGAATGGTCAATCTGCACCAGAAGTTGCCCACGACCTAAAATCTGCATCAGCTGTTACAAATTACATGGAACTGGCCTTTCCCAAATAATGCAGGCTCTAAATAAATATTCAGTATAAAGTCACTTTTACCAGGATAGACAAGTGGTATCACATCAGTGCGGCCCTGGCAGGAGGAGACCTGGGTGTTTCCCTTCAGGCAGGACAAAGCCTCCTTCAAAAAGCTGTGCTTGAGTGAGCTACAGGCTGTGCTGCCATATGGTTATCACAGCACAGAAGGGGAGGGTTCCTGCTCGCTGGTCTGCAAGGAGAAACAGTCTCAGCCCTGAGAGAGGAGGACCTTTCTTACTGCTCTGTGGCACCCTGGGCTGCCCGGTTCTGTTCTGGGAGGCACCACAGCCACTCTCACCACATGCCTCTTTGCAAGCAATTAGAGCTATGGCTTTGTTAGGGAGGAGTAGGCTCCTCTTGGAGCAAATCCAGCATTTTTCCATAACCTTCCTGAAACCAAGGTGGACCTGGTGTAGATGTGTCACCTGTATGCCCTTGACTGTAACATTTGAGAAATGCTTTTACAGCTGGGGAGACTCTCTTAATGGGGAGAAGCTGCACGTTTTAATGGAAAGCCATCAGGAGAACTCACATAGAAAAGTCCTGAAAGCCTGAAGGCAGGACAGCAGACAGCTGCTCACTGACATGGGCTAGGACTGTGTGGTTGTCACCCTGTGGGGTGATTCCTCATTATGAGCAGAGCAGGAGAACTGGGGGAGCAAAGGGAGATGGAAAGTTGGGAATGCTGGATCTGAGGCCACCCACATTAGAGCCACAAGACCTCTGCACTGTCAGCCCAAATAACCTGGGTAGCCTTGCCATTCTTCTGCCACGAAACCCCAGAGGTGGCCCCTGAGGGAGGACCACGCACTGGCTCGGTGGCAGCGCTGTGCCCTCTGAGTGCGGCCACCGCAGGAGCTCGTGTGTGTGCACACAGGAGCAGCCAGAGCCCCGTCCTTGCTGCAGCTGTGGCCCAGGGAAGGCGTGTGAGAGAGCTGAGATGGGGCCCTGGGGGAGGACTACTCAGAAATTCCTGCCACAGCTTCACAGTGTCCGCGGTCCAGGGGCAGCCTGGTCTGAGATGGAGTGGAACCTGAAGGAGCACATTGCCCACTAAAGGGACTCTCCTGCAAGCCCACCTCCCTCATACTCCTCCTGGGCTGTCAGGGTAAAGGGAGGACCCCTTGCTCCTTCATGCAGGATGTGCAGGACCCAGCTCTTCTCTCACCACTGGGCACAGAGACAGCTCTCCATTGGGCAAGACCTCCAGATGTTCCCAGCCCACAGCAAATCTGGCATCCCCTTCCTGTGCACATCACACGGGACCTGGCTGCTGTGCAGCAGTGAGACAGAAAAGCTGTTGTGGCCCATCCCTGGTCTTGCATGTCCAGTGCTGGGGGAACACTTGAAGCATGAGGAATCTCTTGAGCTACTCTCCACTTGGATGAAGCTACCAAGTGAGTAAGGAAACTGCTGTTAACCCTGTGTTTGTCACAGCACAGACAGAGCAGCTCACCCACTCCTTGGGTTTTTTGCCTGTTGTTTCTCCTACAGCCTAATCTAAGGGCTACAGAACTTAATTCTGAACTCAGTACTCAATATAAGACAGAGGTCTGCAGATCCTTCAATTTTTATTACTTTAGTGGGAGTGATTACTGTGCAAGAGACACAAAAATCCCTTTGAATAAAAAATAGTTTTACTTTTTTTGTTCACTAGCCTCAAACCATGTTAGCATTGAATTTTAAAGGTCAAGGCTGGAGTAATACAACTCACCAGTTAGGTCTTCACTAGCCTATTATTGCACCAATTTCAGAAGGAGAAATCTGAAAAAATTGCCAAGGGAGATCGAGATCAGGCTGGTGACAAAAAAACTGAAATGAAACAATGTGGCTCATTGTGTTCATGACTTCATTCGTTTTTCAGCTTTCTCCTGAAGTGTGCCTCTCTCACAAAACTTAAACACCAATGCTCTGCCAGAGAATCCCCTGGCACTTGGCCTGTTGGGTCAGACATCAGTGATACCACAGTCATGTGCAGCCCTGCAGACACTGAGGGCACCACACGAACTACACAAATAGAAGTGTGTCAAAGTCAGGCATTGTAGACTCTGTAAGTGGCAAATTTTCATGCAGCTCACGAAAGGGTTCCCATCATCTCTGAGAAGACAAAAAAGTGCTGTCCCCCAGGGCTCCTTCTGTATGTGTGATTTGTAGAATGTTAGGAAGTCAGTTGATGGTTGCAAATTGCTTGACACTTGAGAGAAGGGGTAAATAGATGAGGAAAAGCTGGAGATCAAGGACTCTCTACTCAAACAGCTCACATTTAAAAGATACTTCATTAGTTTCAACATATCAACACAACATGGAGGTACTCTTGTAAAGCCACATGCTTTGGTACTTCAAGAGCAAACATTAAATGCCCACATGCAAACAAGAATAAAAGAGTTAAGAAAAGGATTCCTTGCTAAAAGGATATCATTTGAAGTAAACCTGTGCCAAGCAGGGAGAACTGTTAAAGAGCTAAAACACGGGATGGGCAGCAGGTACATTCTTTTGTAAGCAGGCTAGCACTTTACACTTGTTTAACACTTTATTTTGATCAAATAAACCTGGTTTATTTCCATTTTGAGTCTTATCTAGCAATAGAGTGATCTCAAAGTAAGCCAGGAGGTGGTGATGTGCCTTACAGAAATAGCAAACTGCTGAACAGGATGCCTTGGGACAAACCAACAGTGCATACAGTTCAGCACGTGTGTTGGAGGATGCCAGGCACAGAGACGTTTCTGTCATAAGTCACCTGGCAAGTGTAAGAGCTAGTAATATCAAATGATAGCTAAGGGAGAAATATTTTCTCTAACAATATTTTTGGCAAAAATCTGCAGCTTTTCCACAGCTGAGAAGAGTATGTTCAATGCTCAGTGAGTAATAAATAAGTGGAGGGCACATGAAATGGGAGACTTCAATGCCAAATCTGGATGTGATGTTCAGTGCCTTCACCCACAAATTCCTCTGTCCAGGCATTGCCTAGCAAAGAGGCCCTGGCAGTCAGCCCATGGCCCTTGCAAATGCCTCTGATGGAAAGCGACTTGCAAGGAAGGGGTTTGTGATTTAAGGGGCCCATTTGTTACCTCCTGGACTCTAATCAGGTTGATTCATACCACTGAAGGATTTGTACATGTCTGGAAAGTCTTGGCAATACCTTTGATTTGATTATGGTTATTAGCCTGACCTTGCTGACCTTGATATCTGCACTATGGACTGTGATACATTCAAAGTGCTCCAGCACTTTGGGGGATTTGGGGTCGTTTTGTCAGAAGTCCTGGTAGATGGCTGAAATATCACAGCTTTGGATTTTCCTGCCTTATGTCAGATGGCTTTTACATTCCAATGTTAACAAATTATTGCACTGTCCCTTCTGAACCTCAGCCTTACTACTAGAATGTATTAGAGAAAATCAGAGCTGTGCAACATCTCCTGAAGGTGGGTTCATGTTGCAATATTAGTGTCATGTAATTCTTTCTAGGTCAACTTTGAATGGCATTTGTGCATTTGTAATGAAGGAACAGCCAGCTAAAAATGAAGTCCTGGACTTTCAAAGGACTTGGCATAGCCTTCTGGGCCTGAATGTCAAGTCTAGCTAAATACGTCTTCAGGGGTCAGATTTGAGTTTTCAGTCTTCAAAAACATTTTGTAGTATCAATATATCTTATGCTTTAACTTCCTGGGGAATTTGGAATTATTGTGCTTTGCCAGTGTGATATTACACCTCCTGAAAGTTTTTAAAGAGGTGATTCCATCAAAAGAAATGTTGTTGCTGTTGGGGAGGTTTAATTTTTTGTTTGTTTGTTTACACTCTGCTTGTTTTCCCTGTGTGGGTCACACTGCAAAGTGACATAGAATCCACTTAATACATGACTCAAATGCTAGCTTTTAAATTCCATCCAATCTTTCCAGACCCAAATATCTTGTTGATTAATTCTCATTTTTAAATCTCAAATACATTTGTGTGTGTTATAGCAGACCACATGTTTGCTGACATCAGGATGAATGTACTTATCTGATTTACTGTTTGGGAATTGTGAACATACCCTATGACATCTCTGAATGTCACCATTCATTTTAAAATACTCTAAACTAATGGCACTGTAAGGACTAATTATTGTGCTGTGATTCTAGGTGTGTTACATCAGCCTTAATAATTACATGCTTGATTTAAGATTAACATATTGTGAAACATGCTTGTATTAAGATATTGTTTGTGGCAAATGGGGCATCAAACAACAGTTGTCTCCACAGTGTTAGAAGAATCTTTTCTCTTTTTCCTACAGGGCATACTAAATCACTGTTTTTCTCACTTCAGTGCTGAAGTTTTCTGAGATTGTTGGGAAGTCAGAGGGCAGCAGGATTGTATGAAGAGATGGATAGATTGAATGGAATAGGTAGAAATTGTATGAGTTAATCCAGTGAGGATGCATCTTGATATAAAAAAGGATATGCCAGTGCCTTCACAGGTTTAGGCTGAATTAAAAAAAAATAGCTGGGTTGGTCTCTCTTTTCCCTGAAAAGAAAGTTATTTTGCTTACAAGAATTAAAACAAAACATACTTCAGAGTCCAGACATAAGTATTTTTCAAAGCTTCAGCGCTCTGCATATGTACCAGTTTTGTCTAGAGAAGCTTTCCTCTTTTTGCATGACTGAGTTTGTGATACCAAATAGCACCATCCTGCCAAAAGGGAGGGCTTGAAATTCTCCCTTGCACTTCTCCTGCGAGCATGGGCACCTGGCACCCTCACACAGCACACAGTGTGTGTCTGCCTGAACCTGAGGGCTCTCCCCTTCTGCCTGGAGAGAGCTGGAAGCACTTGCAGAGAGAAAGCTGAGCTGGCAGCTGAAGCTGGATGCCCAGCTGAGCCTGCAGAGCTGCCCATGGCTGAGCAAAGGGAGCCAGTTCCCCTTCTGCTGACTGCACTAGCCCACCACCTTCCTTGCATGGCTAGCACCTTCTTAGACCCTCTCCTGTTCTCATTCACCTACCAGTGGCAAAACCTGGCCACTGCTTTGGTTCAGAGAGGAGACTGCTGCATTTCATCCCTGGTAGAGGTGGTGGTAGGAGCTTTGGCCAGAGCCTGGGGTGGGAACCACCCCCTCTGGCAGCAGGGAGCTGCTCTGTTGGCTCACACTGTCTCAGGAAACCTTACCCCAAGACAGCTGCAAAAGGAGGAATAGCACAAACAGCAACCTGGAAAGGAGGCAAAGCAACTTCTTCCATCTCAGCCTGACTTTTCCCCTGTGGCAGCTGGCCTTAAGAGGCTGGTGAGGGGGCAGGAGTAGAAAGAACAACAGTAGTGGGCTCAGGTGCCCAATAAAGGTGTAGCACACAGGCAAAAGCAGACTGAAGCTCCATGTGCCATCTCTAGTGGTGTGTCTTTAGAAAAAAGCCATTCATGTCCAGGAGTAAAATATAACTTCCCTTAAGGAAAGGAAAGCACAAAGATGAGTTCTACGGGCAATCAAGAGCTTGTGGGGCTGCCCAGGACAGCATCCCTGATGCAAGGGCCGTGTGGTCTTCTCCTTCCCCCTTCATAACAACTTTTGGTATCCCAGAAAACAGCCCCTGAGACATCCATGACTATAAAGGCAGTGTGCAGGTCTGGGGCTGGTTCCCAAACTGCTGCACAGAACTTAAGGGACAAAACCTCAAGCCAGATTTAAAAATCCCTTAAGACACAAGGGATACTGATGGTAACTTTATTCCTACTCCTTTACTCTCATTCTCCATCCCCCTGATATTTCTTCAGTTGATATTGATCCATTTAAGATGTATAAAGCAAATAACTGTATTTAACAGCCCTAGTTGTGAGCAATCAAAGAGCTCTTAGAAAATCTCAGAATGTGAATCTACAATGTTTACCCTCAGGCAGGAATTCCATTAATAATTTAAGATGTCTGTGTGCAATTGAACAGTAATGGTAATTTTCAGCTACAAGGGATCAATCTAACAGTGTATTCCAGATGTCTGTATGTTGTGGAAACAGTTCTTCTCTGGGTAAATGTCATCTTTATATACAGTGAGCTCTGAAAAATTACAGCCATTTTTCTCTATGGTTCATTTACAAAGCTTTATTGAATCCCAGGAAAAGCCCTTACAGTGTGACCCTCAGCTTGCACACGTATCATTGCCTTGCACAGCCAGCAGAGCTGCTGCTGCCTTGCCCTGTAAGTCCAATGCTTCTTAAGAGTCCAAAGCCTCAGAAGTGAATCACAGAATCATAGAATATCCTGAGCTGGAAGAGGCCACAAGGATCATCAAGTCTAAATCCTGCCCTTACACAGGACAGCATGAAGAATCACACCACGTACCTGAGAGCATTAAGTGGGGGGCACTGGCTTCAGGGTGCCTTCCTGAGGAGCAGCACTAGATCCACCCAGAGCTGGACCAGCTGCTGCCTCAACCCAGGGCACAATCACACATTGGACACGTGAGGTCAAACGATGCAGTTACACTTCAGACAATGTGCAGTTTCTGCAA
The DNA here is from genome assembly GCA_013397295.1 of Polioptila caerulea. Taxonomy (NCBI): domain Eukaryota; kingdom Metazoa; phylum Chordata; class Aves; order Passeriformes; family Certhiidae; genus Polioptila; species Polioptila caerulea. The sequence continues at coordinate 290,896 of VYXF01007953.1, forward strand.
GAAAACATCTTTCAGCAGGATGCCTGGCTATCAGCGTGGTTCACAGTGGGATCTAAGGAGACAAATCCATGCTGTGTCCATCTGCAGGGTCAGCAGCTCCATGCCAGCCTGGTATGGGCTCCTCCCTCATGGGGAGGACTGTTTGCATAGGTACAGAAAAGGCTCCATCAAGACCAGGGTGGAAAACTCTGCAAAAAGTGTTTTCAGGGAGGGCTGAGTAATCAAGTAAGGAATATATCAGTGCAAATAAATTCCACATGAAAACAACAGCTGTGAGAACACCCAGCCCAAGCTCCTCCTAGTCTGAAGGCTCCTAAAATCCCTGCTGACATGGTTTCCCACAGGTGGGCAGTGCAACCCTTCAGGTACTGTAAATAAAATGCCATAACACCCCCTCTGGAAGGAGCATACCATAAACTAAGCCATGGTCCAAGGTCTCTGCAGGCTGCCTCCAGCTGGAGTATGGTGCCCAGGCCTGTCTTTATCCTCCTTCCAAAGATGCCAGATGCTTCCCATGCTGGTTGGCCCTAATGATGGCCTTGGAGCTATGGAAATTCTCCCAGCTGTGCTTAGCACTGTAACAACAAAAACCAGCCTGATAGGCAAGGTTAATGGTGGGGGAGGGGGAAAATAATCAGTTTTTACTGGACTTTTCTGAATTCAGCCTCCCTCAACAAGGATGATTATAGCTAATTAGGCAGAACATGGTAACAACACTCACATTTGGATGTGTGGTGTCTCGATGGAAGAGGAAATTAAATAGGATGTGATCAGAGAGCTGCAGACAAAGAAAACAAGGCCAGTCCAAACGAGTAGCTTTTCATCAGAGAATGGATGAATAGATTTGTCAATTTATCTTGTTGTACCTAGAACATTAATAAGCATTACATAGTATTGTAATTTACAATTCAAGGAAGCATCTGTTACACCATCCATGAGGGCATTGTTTCCCTCCTGCCCTGAGCAGACACACACACTCACACAGACCCTCTTCACCAGGTGTCCAAAGCAGGCATAGCTGTTAAGTATCCAGGATTGGCATGCTGGAAGGATGCCAGGGCTCACCAAACTGAGGAGCAAAATAAGGATTACAAAACCACCAAGGCTGGAAAAGCCCTTTGAGATGAAATCCACCAAGGACAAGGTGGACCAGATGACTGGGTCCAGTGAAGGCACTGGCAGATTTGGCACAACTCAGAGACACCTGGAAAAAATTTCTGGATGTGTTTTGATATAGTATAAGAACTTTAAATGTGAGCAGAGACTTGTGCTGCTTTGGTTGCTAGCAGGTGTGGTCCCAGCTCTGAGACACACAACTCTGGTCTGACCATCCTGCAAAACTACATCCCCAAGCTTGTAGCAAGTCTTAAAAATTTAGATCTCCAGACAAAGGTTGTTTGTTTACATTACTCTACCATATAAGAACCGGGAAACATATATACTTTGAGCTGACTACTTCCTTGCCTTCTGCTGGCAGTGCCCTCAGTGTGGTCAGAAACAAGAACTAACCTGAGGTGTTAGCAGGAAACAGGCTCTGACATCCTCCTCAGCATGAGCAGACAGCAGGATTGCACCTTGTGGTCACTGTTTGTGGTCATGATCCAAGACCAAACACCTGTCCATGTGCTGCCAAAGCAGAAAGCAAGCAATTGAAAGATTCTCACTGATTAAAGGAAAATGTCAAGGGAAATCTCTCAGGTTATGAATTCTGCACAGCACAAATCAGAAAATTTCATCCTGAAATTCCTCCTCCACCCTCTCCCCATACCAAAATTCTATCACACTTTCAAGCTGGGAACCTGGCTATGAGTGATGTTTTTGGACAGTGATTTTCTCTCTCCTGTGAGTTGAAAGAACAAAATCACAAATAAGTATATGAGAAAATTATTGCATAATAACCTCTCCATAACCTAGGGTAGGAATTGTGTGCAAAAAAGACTTTGCAGAAGGATATAAGAGTTACCAATAGAAGCTTCAGACCGTGTCACCGAAACTGTATATTATCCATGCAATTTACAGAATCTATTTTAATTTAGCCACTTTCCCCAGAATTATGAATGAGGCAAATAAAAGGCTTCACAGGAGCAGAAACAACAAGCTACAGAGCTGTCCAAGTAGGGACTGGCAGCTCGGGCTTCAGGCAAGACAAGAAATAACCCAAGACCCAGAGCCCAGTGTGTGGTTTCCCTTAGGTGCCTCCTGCTGCAGCATCATTCCTTGCAGGAGGGCCTGGCCACAGCCACGTGAGGAGGGCAGGTGATGGCTGCCTGCACAGGGAAGGCTGGGCAATGTGTGTGGAGAAACTGTCCCCAGACTGAGGGACAGGGCTTCGCTCCCTAGGGCTGCCAGCCACCCCTTTCCATAAGCGTCCTGCTTGCTAATCTGTGTCTTAAGTAATGAAAAAATAGAATTAAAATAAAGCCACATCTTAAGATAAAGGGAAATAGTAATCACAGCCCCATTTAAAGATACATTGTTTGCCAAAATGTATTGCCAGACCCTCTGCTCTGCCCTCCTCAGAACAAGCTACAAGTTCCCAGCTTGTTCCATCCATGCTTCCCATCAGCTTACTCTGCCACTTGAACACATTGATACCTCCTATCTCCTCCAGCCTTCATCTTCACATGGGGATGGTGTGATAAACTTATTTTTGCAGACCACATGGAAATTCTCAACTAACAACTTGTTGGTCTTTAAAAGCGAGAGTCAATATTTTTCAACTCTTTCAAAAATATGGATTTAATTATAATAATAATAACATTACTAACAATAATAATAATAACATTTAATAATAATAACATTACTGCTATTTTTTAAAATTTTATTTTCCAAGCACTTTTCTTCAGGGAGGGCAACAATTGAGAAACCAAGGAGAAGTTAGAAGTTTGTGACAAGCAACAATGGACTGAGAACATCAGTATTCAAAGGGGGACCTGACTGTTCAAATCTCGGCCTATTCACATGCCTTTAAAACATCCCTTCTAATACTGCATGTTTGCTGATTATCTTGTTTCTATGAGAGAAAAAACCCTATTTAATACCTAGTTCAGAAAAAAAACCCAACCAAACAAACCATGTACAAGCAATTTATGGGTCTACAACAGCAGCCAACAGCTACATCATGGAAAGCTGCAATTAAGCAGCTTACCAGTTACACTGAACCATGCTCCAGTCAGTACCTGTACTCATTTGGATCAATGGTTAGCCCAGGTTGCAGAGATCCCTCATGACACCAGCATCCCAGTGTCAACTTTCCAGTCATAGAGACCTTTATTTAATCTCCCTTTCTCTTCCTCTCTTTCTCTGCCACTAGCTGCTAGCTGTCTCTTTTATTTCATATCTTCCCTGAGTGTGACATAATCCTTGTAGATCTCATTCGTGCACAATGGGGAGGAGAGACAATGCTAGTGTTACTAACCTAGCTCCTGATGCCATTCCCTCACTCTCCTGCTAAAAGGATGAAGCTGCAAAATAAACACAAGGTGTGGTGGGGAAGTGACAAGAAAATGTGTAAGGAGGGCTTGTGCTCACGGTGCCTCCCCTGCGCTCACTCACCCGCAAACCGCAGAGCAGAGCCTGGGTGGCCCTGGGCCCGTGGGAAGGGACTGGGAGAACCCAAAAGCTTTTCCTTTTCCTTTTGAGTGTCTCCAGATCTCTTTGTGCATGAATGGACACCTCCATGGGCCCAGCACGGACTGCAGGCAAATCTGCTTTGGGCAGAGGTCTGGCTTTGAGCTGCAAACTGCAGCAGAGGGGTGGGCTGCTCTCATTCCCTGGATGGGAAAAGGTGTGGGATAGCCTGAGCAGCACAGCTCAGCTCAGGTCAGTGTCCGGCCTTTCATGGTGGAAATTTAGGTCTTGGGTCACAACACAGGTAACTGGAGAGGTGCTGACACTGCTACTGGAAGTGAATCTGATGTAAGGCAGGTGAACACAAGCAGGTCTTTGCTCGAGTGGGTAACAGGACACAGGAGGAGAGACATGTTCAGGTATGAGTGTCTCAAGGTTTCTACCCTTATTGATTTCAATCTTTGCTTCTGTCCTTGTCTAAACAGTCATATTTTAAGTGCTAGCAACGTATTACATTAGTGTATTTAACATTTTAATGAGCAATTTCAGCTTAGAGACATCAATTTATTTTCCTTGTTGGTCTGTTTAGCAAATTTCTTTTACTTTCCCCATGGTATGATTAGCAAATCTGCACTTAGCCAGGTGTTGTGAGCAGGACATTTCTTGATGACAGAGGGAATCATAGGGAGCAATTTAATGTGTCTGATCTCAGAAAAGCCCAGCAACATTTACATTGTGAAAAATCAAGACCTGCAAATACAACAAAATGGATTCTCAGTTGTACTGAACCTTGGGGAAACAAAACTTCTACTTAAAATATAATGTAAAACATATTTGAAATTACAAGTGGCTTTGGTGAAAGCTGTAGGAATTCATTTGATGTCAATTTGGTCAGAGAAGATGGAAAAGATGGCAAGGACAGGGTGACAAGACACTGCATGTAGATAGTAGAGATGTGAGATATGGAATCAGTGGGAATTGTGCTTGTGCATGTAAATAACAGTTTAGTCCCAATTCCCAGTCTTCTACAGCAGTACCTATTCTTTGGGTTCATTAATGTTCATCTTCACTCTTGATTCTTACAGTAGGCTTCCAGTATCACAAGAGAGCTGGCTGGTCCTGCTTTGGGGCTAAATAAACTCAAAAGCTGCAGAAACAGCTATTAGCATAAAGCAGATAAGTTGTAGCAAACCAATAAACTGTGTCTCCACAGGCACACTACCATCAGAAAAACACCTCTTGAAGGTCTGCCTGTGTTCTAGGGCTGGACGTGACCCCAAGAAGACCTGGAGCACCCTGCCCCATGTCCTTCCAGGGCACACAAAGGGACAGAGACTTCTCCATTCCATCCTTTCTCATGCCAACCCTCCACAAAGCTCAAAGCTGCTACTTTTGCAACAGGGTTAAAGTGCCCTCCTCCTGCTCTGTGACTTTGCCAGACACTTGCACTTCTGGCCTCCTCAAGAAAAAATGTGACAAAAATCCAGCAGCACCTTGCTGCTGCAGAGGACTGCTTCCCAAAACAGTCCCAAACATGACTGTGTGCCTAAATAAACCTGCGGTGTGAGACCCTCTCCCCAGCTTCTCAGACACACTTTGGAACACAAAAGTGGAGATACATCCCCAGTGCTCAAGTCTTTCATGCCCAGGTCCCAGAACAAGGAGCCTTGTGCACCTAAGCAAGTGGCATCCCACAGATGTCTCTTGGAACCAGATCAGCTCCACTGGAAAAATTGAATTTCTTCTTGGATCCTACAACACCCCTGCAGTTTAGGTAGGTGTGGTAGCACTGCTGTGTCCCCCACACACCTCCAGACATCACAGTGGTAGCAAACACAGCAGTTCCAGGCTGGGAGTTCACACCTTGCACAGAGGACAAGGTGGCAGAGGCATCAGCTCTCAATCCACAGTGTAGGCCTGTGTGCAATTCTCAGCTGTTTTCTCTCACCCTTTCCATGAAAAATTTCACGTTCCTTGCCAATAAATATGGTATCTTCACTGGAAATCTCCTGTTTCTTGAGTTACAGGATATATAGAAACAAAATTGCAATGACAAAGACATCACTCCAACCCCAGACAAGTTCCAGGTTGCTCCAGTCACATGGATGGCTAAACTCAGAAAATCCCACTGCTGTGGAAGTTTATTTGAGAAACTCAGGAGTAGCGTTCCAGGACGAAACTTGTTGCTACCACTGTGAGCATTTCAAACAGCTCTGTTCACTTCCAGGTGCTGAAGTAGTAATGAAAACACAGCAGCCCAAAACCATCGTCAAGTTTTAAATTTGTCTAAAATTTGTCATAAACAAGGTGTGGGAAGCTGTGAACTTGCCTGAGGCACAGCAAAACTAAAACACAAATAATTACATAAAAAATTACATAATCCAGGGATTCCCTTCTCCTTCATCCCAGTTACAGAAAAGATTTAGAAAAGCTGGAGATATATTTTCATCCATTTGTCTTTGACAGAAGCCACCATGGAACATCCTTGTCCAAGCAAAAAACCAAAAAACAAAGAAGACACTGCAGAGCTGTAAACTTGTGTCTGGATCATTTAAGCATGGGCTAATAGGGTTACTCTGCTTGTTTGCTTTTTCTTTATGGCGCTGATCCCCACAGATGAAACAAGAAACTTGTCCACAGTGCTTCAGTGGATTCTTATCTCTGAAACAGGAGTTGGTGGGTATTTCCCTGCAGGCTTCTGGAGAGCTGCATGAATTCAGCCATCCTTGTGGAAGTGCACAGGGCTCCTGCCCGACGCCCACGCCCACCTGTCCGGGTCCCTCTGGATGGCAGCCCCGAGCCCACGGATGCCACCATCATTCCAGCTCGGTGACACTGGCAACTGTGTCACGGTAAAGGGCTCTCCATCACTTCCTCCAGGGTCATGGTGTCAAACAGGACAGACCTGCAGCACTCCAGCCAGGCCCAGCTCCCAGGAAGAAGGTATATGACCCATTAACCGTGGTCCTCTGAGCCCAACCAGCCAAAGAGCTGCTCACCCATCTAGATCTCTACCCATTCACACTACTAATTCCAAATTTAGATGCGTAAATATTATGGGAGACAACATTTAAAAGCCTTGCTAAAGTTTACACGAACTGCATCTACATCATTAAAGCTGAAGTAAATGAGATCCAGTGCTCTCCCTACACTCACAGGGCCATTTTATCACAGAAGGCAAACAGGCTGGGCAGGTATGATTTTCCTGTGTAAAGCTGTGTTGAGGGCTCTCATTCTTCTTCATGTGCCCAGAAATGGACTCCCTGATTTTCCCAGAGACTGAAACAAAGTTGATTTGCCAATCATTCCCCAAATCTTACTTCAGGTTCTTTTGAAGACAATCAAATATAACAATCTTTTCCACATGCTGCTACATACAAAAGGTCACCACACCTGGTATAATTTATGTAAAGTCTTTTCACATCTTTTCTAAGGCCATCTTTTTGATCATCCCAGTTTACCTAAAATTGTTTGGGGGGAGTGGAAGGGTGGAATGAGAAATGCTCCCATCCCTTTGAAGGGAAATTCTCCTTCAGACAGCTGGGAATTCCAGTCCTATAACAATTCTTTCTGCTCCTACTGCAGAAACCCAACCCTGTCCTCTAAAGCCTGCGCAAGTTCAGCAGTGCTGGACAGGAGAAGTGGCTCTGTTGTTCCTGTCACCTCATGCTGCAAGCATGTACAGAAGTTGCCAATCCACAGCATGCATCCACTACCACAGAATATCCACCAGAAGCAATTGACAGGCAAGGAGAAAGATAAGCTTACAAAAGTTCATTCAGTATGTTGCAGAAAATGAAACACATCCACTCATCTTGTCTAGCACACCCTGCTGAAACACACACACACAAAGAGTGAAAAAAAAGTGTGTGTGTCCTTGTCTGCCTACCAGGAGGATGTCTCCTAAGAGGTGTCCATAAGAATAGAGATCACAGAAACAAAAAACTTTGCTGACCAGTGTTTTCAAGGTGCTAATGAAACAGCCTCCAGCAGCTGCTTGCTACAGAGTAGAGATGCCTTACCTGTGTTTTCGATGGGGGAAATCTCTGCTGTCCAAAAAGACACAGGTGCAGGTCCAGCATAGAAAGGAGCCACCCCCACTGATAGCATATCTGAGTCTGCGGCTCTAGTTCTTACTTCAAGCAAGAAATTGATCTAAAAAGCCCTGTGTTAGAAAGTAGGGGATAATGAACCCTCCCAAAGTTAAATGAAACTGTTAATATAATACTTACATCAGCTTTACAAATAAAGATACACCTGTTCTTTCTGAGCTTTGGTACAAATCTTCTCAGCTTGTCCCCCAGAAGTTCCTTTGTTTTCATCTTTTATCACTAATAGCACTAGGTAACAGATCACTTCATATTTCCAGAAATACAAGCATTTGCCTCAGTCATTATGAAAAATATGAACAGTTTATTCAAGGAAGTTAATATTTGTACTTTTTTGAGAACCTTGCTTAGCTATGGCTTGACAGTCAGTTGTCAAATATAATGTTGTCTGTTTCTGCTCTGTCAGACACAATAAAACAACCCTTGGCCTCTGACTTGAACAATGAAAGTTCTTTGGCCTCCCTTGAAATCTCCATGGACATGAGTGCTACATTCTGGCCAGTGGTGTCTTCCATAAAATAACAACTGTGGATGGCAGGACATCCTGGAAACCCATTCCTAACATTTCTTCTGTGTTCTCTTGGACAGCATGACACAATTCTGGCTTTGCAAAATGTCACTACTGTCCCGACACATAACAGCCTCCTGTCCCTTCATCAAAGCTAGAAGGAGTGTCACATAATTTGTGTCTATCTTTTTTTTTGGAAATTTTATGCTCTATTTCCCTTGAGACCATTTAGACCGAATTCTTTAAATCTATTGTAGCCCAGGGAGGATTACTTTTAAAAGCCAAGTCCCACTGTTTACCTCAGTATTGTAACCTTATTTCCACTCTTTACAAGTCTCTCCCTTTTGTAAAAGTTCCTTTGTGCTGATTTTAAAGGCTCAGCATAAAAGGCTCACCACACCTTCTACATTCTCAGAAAAAAAAAATAGTGTGGAGAACAAAGATGGAGAGCAGTATCAGTAATTTTAATTTAAAAATACTACTTTTGTCTTCTTGAAGCTGTCTCCAATCCAAGCAGAATAGGGTCAGCAGACAAAAAACTGAGATGAAACATAAAATAAATAAAATCATGATAAAGGATGGAAATGAAAAATCAGGGCATCCCAAAAATCATATTACTCTTCTGCAGTGACACTGTGCCAAAATGATATGATCATGATCAAAGTTTTAAGGTAACTCTGACCATAGATTAGGCATTATTAAAGTTTAAGACATCTTACATTTATTTTCTTCTACTTCTGATGTCCTCCAGGGACACCTACAAATGGAAGCATTCAAACTCAGGGGACTTTCCTGAAAGAATTGCCCGTAATCATTTAGTTGTTGAATAAAGTCACTGTGTGGAACCTGAATCTAACAATACATCTTTTACAGATAGGGCTCTCACTAAATTGCCTGTTCCCAAAGTCATAAGACTGAAGAAGCAATTATGAGAGCATTTTATTTCAGATGCAACCACACAAATCTCAAGGAGAGAGGAGGCTAGCAGAAAGAAAAGTCCCCAGATATATATCTTTTAATTAACATTGCAAAACATTCCTTTCTGTATGCAGGTGAATAATTTACACACAATTCACTTGCATTTCTAATCCTTATCACTAAATACTTTTTCTTCCAAGTTTGATTTATTTTGAAAAAAAATCGAACTAGCCAAGTGTGTTGTACAATGAGGGAATTCAGGATGTATACCACTGAGGGCATTTAAATTGCATTAATTCCTCCACAAAGTGAAAGCATAAAGGTGATTCTATCTGTCTTACCCAAGTTTTGTGTTATTCACTTAATGGATCCAAGTTTATTTTAAGGTTTCTGGGGTTTTTTGGTTTTGGAGTTTTTCTTCCATAATGCTGAGCTATAAGCCTGGCAAGTGTTAACCTTTTAGGGCCCCATTTGTAAGAAAGCCAAATGCAAGAGACAAATCCATATCTTTTGCATCAGGATCCTTTCCCCAGAGCAAGAAACACAAGCAGAAGTTCAGGTCCAGCTCAGCCAGCGTCAGTGTTGGACAACTGATGTACCATCATCATAAAGTCACCTATTGCCTGCAACCTCTGCAGATCACAGAGTGTGTTCCAGCCCTCAGTCTCAGCTGACTTGACAGTCTTAGAAGGCAGCTGACTTATTAAACTATGGAAAATAAAACTAACAACTTAAAGCACCTTAAAAACTAATGTTACTCTCTATATTGCCCTGAAATATTTTTTGAGGGGGACAGACTCATTGCACAGGCACATGGTGCTTACAGCACAGTCATATATAAACTCAAATTGCTGTACTGCAAGGCATTCTGCCATTTCAGACACATCTTTTGCTCCCTACATCACTAGTTTCCTAAAATTTGGATGGAGGTTAGATTTTCACCCCAACAACTGAAAATAATTTTGACTGAAAAGTCTCCATCCAAGTGGGATTAATTTTATACTTTTACTGCAGTAGTCATCTACTATGACTACATGTACAGTGTGCAAGGTCTTTAAAAATGGTTACCCTGAACTACCAAGGTGTTGGAGAGGATAGCAGAGCCAGCAGACCTTCTCAAGGGTGTGTAAGGGGCTGACCCTGGCTGGATGCCGGGTGCCCATAAAGCCACTCTACCAAGCCCCCTTTCTCAGCTGAACAGGGGAGAGAAAATAAGATGAAAAACAACTCACACATTGAGATAAGGCAGTTTACTAAAACCAAATAAAAGGCTGCACACACACAAGCAAATGCAAAACCCCCAAAGATTTAATTCTCTGCTTCCCATCAGCAAGAGATGCCTGGCCACTTCCTGGGAAGCAGGGCTTCAGGACATGTAGCAGTTGCTCTGGAAGGCAAATGCTGTAAATAACTAATGCTCCCCACTTCCTTCTTCTTTTCTTAGTTTTTGTATCTGAGCAGATGTCACATGGTATGGAATATTCCTTTGGTCAGTTTGGGTCAGCTGCCTAGTTGTGTCCCCTCCCAAGACCTTGCCCACTCCCAGCCTGCTGATGTGAGGGCAGAATGTTGGAGAGACAGAGCTGAGGCTGTGCCAGCTCTGCTCAGCAGCAGCCAAAACTCTGGAGTGTTATCAGCTCCCTTCTAGCTCCCAGTGCAATGGGGAAAACAAACTCCACCTCAGCCAGATCAAATGCAATCTCCCCCCCTTATTCCATACCAATAGTGTCATACTCAGATCACACAAAATTTAGTCTTCTAACTATTCTACTATATTTACTTCTCATTAATGAAACCCCTTTTTACCAGCACTTACACCTTAAACTACGTCCTTAAACCATCTTTATACCAAACATACAGATCCATACATTTTCATTAACCATTATCTCCAGTCCTTTCACAGAGAGATGTCATTTTCCCATTCCACTGGCTTCCTCTGCCCCTGCAGATGCTCAGAAACAGTCCATGACTTGAGTTCTGTTCCATCAGGACAGGAGAAGCAGCACACTTGATCAGCTGGGCACTGACACCGGCCTGGCTCGGGTGTCATCGCACTCTCCTTGCTCCTCGCGAAATTCACTCTTCACCAGTTCGTGTCACTCCTGCTACTTTACTTCCTGCAACATAAAACTCACACCACAGATTATTTTCCCCCCAAGGTCAAATCTCCTTCAGGCACACACCAGGTCTCCCCATCCTTCTGCATTACCCACCAAGTACAGCCAGGTCCCTGGGCAAAGACAATCCCACGAGTGGGTTTGCCTTTTCCCATGGGAGGAGAAATCCACACTGACTCCCCCACCTACTTCCCCAGGTGTAGTACAGGGACATTATCTCCTCCCACAGCTTGGGCAGGACCAGGGCGGTTAGCAGATCCCCTAGTTAACCAGCCAAGTGGCTTCTCCTAAATTTGCATCCATGCCCCATTGCCCAACAGCTCTCAACACAATCTTCAGCAGTCCATTATACCTCCTAAACTTTCCAGAGGCTTGTGGGTGATAAGGATGCGATACACCCGTGAAAGAACACAGGGCTGTGTTTTCACCCCCTGGGGCAGTCGATTCCAGGTTTGACACTTTCCACATTGGAGTTCTAACATGTCTGATTCAGCAGCACTCAGAGGTGCCTATGCTAACCTCCATCCTCCAGCAGACTTTTGCAATGGCCATGTGGGACTGTCAGAAGGTGAGTGAGTCTTGCTGGTGACTCCTTGGCTCTCCAGTTGATTAATCAGCTCATGGATGGGAGCCAGGGAATCTCAGTTGGTGCTACACTGCTGCCCATGCACTCTCTTGGTAGGAATTGGCACCTGCTGTTGTTCACCTTGCAGCAATCCTACGAGGAAGGGATGTTCTAAGAGGCCAGGCAGGGTGGATAATTGCTTGATCTTCTCTGTATTCACAGAAGCTACACCAAAAAGCCATTGGTACCCCTTTAGGTCCTTGAAGTACCCTCTCCTGAGACAGTCAATTCCAAGGATACAAGGGGCCTCTAGGACAGTCACAATGGGGCACTTTTCCCACTTGTCCCCTGTTAAGTTCCCTTCAGCCTCCAAAACAGACAATTCTTGGCATCCCCTTGTCAATCCAGAGATCTAGATGGGTTCTGAACCCCATTCCCCCAATGGCACCAGTATACACTATGCACCAGTATCTACCAAAGCCTTATATACTTCTGTGGGTCTGATGTGCTAGGCTATCAAATCAAATACATCCAGTCATCCCTTTCCTCCTGGCAGAAGGGAGGGACCCTCTATTCTTTTTCCTGGTTAGAGAATTCACTGTCTGATCCTTACAGTGCCAGACCAGAAGTCCCCTCACCAGGATCAAGAGAGGTAACGTCAGTTCTTCCATGTCTGGGAGGTTGCTGATTGCTGTCTTGTGTCTGCAGAAACTACACTGACAGCTTTGTTGGAAGGCCCCTTCTTCTCTCTTCTCTCACAGCTCTTTTCCTTCTCAGCTCTCTTCTCTCTCAGTTCACGGACACGGGCTTCCAGCTTAAAGGTGGGTTCACCATCCCACTTCCTCATGTCTTCCCCCTGATCACACAGAAAGAACCACAGTGCACCACGTGTCATGCGTCTGGGGCTTTCTTTCCCTCTGATTAAGGCAGGAGAAGACTGATTTCTTGGACTACCCTTGACAGTTGAGGTGCTAGTCTGTAGGGATGAGGAGGTACAAAGACTTTCTTCAAAGTTTTGGAGCCAAAAAGATGCTCTCTCTACAGTTGGTGTCTCCATTTCTGGGTAATACAGGGCTGCCAAACTGTTAAAATATGACGCAGGGGCACTTTGAATTACCTTCCTCCACATAGCCATTGTGCAAGGGACATCCTCTGGATCTTTAGAGATGCTATCATCTTTTAGATCACTATAGATTACTTCCAGCACTGCTAATTCTCTCAGGTACTGGATACCTTCATCTGCAGTGGTCCACTTTCCTGGGGAGCTCACAAGATCTTCCTTAAATGGATGTCTTGCCTTCACACTGGAGAGGAGTCGTCTCCAGAGACTGCAAATTGCCGTCTCTTTTCCAATTCCTCTTTCAATTCCTCGATCTCTAGCAAGGGATCCCAGCTGTTGGGCTTCCCTACCTTCCAGTAGGTGACCATCAGCCCCACAATCCCAGCATCGAAGCAGCCAGGCAGAAATCCGCTCACCTGGCCGGCGGCTGTAATCTTTCTGCAAGTCTTGAAGTTCTGATGATGACAGAGACTGGGTAATTTCTGTTTCCTGTTTGAATTTTTTCACTCCTTTCTTTGATTTATTTGTTGAAGGACTAGTTTCTTGATCAGACCCTTCCTTTCCTAATTCTCTTTCTCTTTCTTTTTCCTTTTCTTTTCTTTCTTCTTTTTCTTTTTCTTCTTCCTCTTCTCTTTTGTCTTTTTCCTTTTCTTCTCTTTCTTCTTTTTCTTTTTCTTCTTCCTCCCTTTCTAATTGACAATAAGGACTTGTAGCTCTCCTTGTGCACCTTTTTTTTTCCATTACAGGGACAGTTGCAGTTGTTGTGGTCTGGGTTCCTCTCTCAACCATCATGTCCTCAAACACAGTTTGTGTCCCTGCCTCAGTCACAGTCCTCTCAGAATACTGAATGGTGGCTCTGTAGGCACAGGCCAGGCCCCAGCACAGGGCGAGAAGCTGCTGGTTTTCATTGGGTTGGGCAAGGCACTCCTCTATCAGCTGATGGGTCAGTCTGTCAGGGTTGGTTACCTGCTCAGGGGTAAATTCCCAGGCAATGGGAGGTGATAACCGCCCTAGGAACCTGCCCAAATCCTTCCACACACCCTGCCACCCAGGAACTGACTGCTTCAAGGAACGTTTGGGTATCACCTCACTCAAAGTTTGTTTTCTCATACACCACCACGGCATCAGATTCCACAAACCCCATGATACACTCACAGCACTAATTAAACAGATCACGTAAGGATGAGCAAGGACTGCGGGAGCCTGCATAATAAAAGAATCCACGTCAATTCTGGGTAGGAAGAGAGAGATGTATTCCCTCATTGTCTCCACAAGATAGCTCCCCCAGCACAGCAAGGCCATCAATGCCAGGGAAAAGCACAGAGCCATTGTTTGTATTAACATGTTCCCGAACTCGGCAAAATAAAGAGATAAGCAGTGCAGCTGACAAACGGCGTTCTGCACAGGAGCTTGCTGCTGGCTAACTAATACTACTGTAGCATGCAATATATATAAAGAGGTGTTGTTGTACCCCACATCAGGCACCAAAAAGGGCTGTGGTGGGGTGACTGGGGCTGGATGCTGGGCACCCACTAAGCCGCTCTATCACTTCCCCTTCTCAGTTGGACAGGGGAGAGAAAAATAAGATGGAAAACAACTCATACATTGAGATAAGGCAGGTCAGCAAAGCAAAAGCAAAAGGTTGCGCATGCACAAGCAAAGGAAAAAAACCCAAAGGTTTTATTCTCTACTTCCCATCAGCAAGAGATGTCCGGCCACTTCCTGGGAAGCAGGGCTTCAGGACATGTAGCAGTTGCTCTGGAAGGCAAATGCTGTAAATAACTAACGCTCCCCACTTCCTCCTCCTTTCCCTAGCTTTTATATCTGAGCAGACGTCACATGGTATGGAATATTCCTTTGGTCAGTTTGGGTCAGCTGCCTAGTCGTGTCCCCTCCCAAGACCTTGCCCACTCCCAGCCTACTGATGTGGGGGCAGAATGCTGGAGAACAGCACTGAGGCTGTGCCAGCTCTGCTCAGCAGCAGCCAAAACTCTGGAGTGTTATCAGCTCCCTTCTAGCTCCCAGTGCAAAGCACAGCACTGTGAGAGCTGAGCTCCACCTCACCCAGACCCAGGGCAGGATCTTAAGCCACAGAGTTAACCCACAGTTCTCAAGTAAAAGCTGGAAAATTAAATACAGGTACCTGTTTTTAAAAGTTTGCTATCACCCACCTTTCTTCTCCCACCATTGGCAAGCTGCTTAAAAGTGAACCAAAGGAATAATTTAACCTGGGAATCCTGGCTGCAAATGGGGAATGCTACCAGTCCCTCCCCCCACAAATATCCTGGCCACTAATGCAGCTTTTTTGCTGTAAGTCAGGACAGAGATTCCTTTGATTTTTTAACTTTTTTTTTTTAACTACCAACAAAAATAAATGCTTACTGGGAGAACTAATCTTGGAAAGGTAATCCTAAACTTGGGAGAAAAGCTTAATACTGTTTACAGCGCTTCTTATACATATTGCATTTGCTCTGCTGCCCTTCCTTACTGCATCATTCCTCCTGCTTGTTATATTTGGGACTTCAGTAACAGCTGGGAAGGTAGGAAACAGCATGGATCATTATTAGCTTGATTATTTTTTGACATTACCTCACATTGCTCTTCTGACACACTAGTTTTGCTCACACTACTTTTCATACTCAGAAATTATTAGCTCTTTTGAGCAATTCCTGCCCAAAGGTGGCAGGGTTTTATGTACATATAGCAAATAGGTCATGAGAATGATGATAAATCTAACTAAAACAACAGAATTCATTACAAAGATATTGTTTTGAAGCATTTCTCTTACAGAATTTTTAATTTTTTTTTTTTTTAAACAGCTTACAGTGTTTTTATCTCTTTCATTGTTATTACAACTTAAAAGATTAACTTAAAATACCCTATGGAAATTAAAACAGTGGAGCAGTCCAATTCAGTTGTATTTATTCTGCACGCTCCAAGAAATTAGGATACAGGTTATCAGCAAATGTGCTTAATTAGTAAGAAACCTATTTAAACCTAATGTTACGCATGGCCAAAGTTGCTGCTGCTCAATGGAGACAGCAGTTCTGCTTAATTGGGATGCTTTCAGATGGTATAATTGTTGAAACTGATGCTCTGCTCTGCTCTGCTGGTTCAGGCTTGCAGTGGTGCTCTTGCTCTCTCCCCAACTTGCTGGGAACATTTTGCAGTTGGAGCTGACATAGCACCCAAAGGGCTCCCTGACTGATGCCTTTTACTTCCCAACTTGTGCCTCCAGCACCAGCTCTGCACTGCCAGCTGCCCCACTGCACAACAAATCTGCTGCTGAGGACAGGGACAGCTCAGGGGCAGGGTCTGCTGCCAGCTCCCTTGACTTGAGTGTTGAACCGGTGCTTTTTAGTAGCTGGAAGGACTTGATCATCAGCTCAAGGGTTCAGTAACACAAGACAGACATACCTGCTACCCTGACCACACGGGTACAGCTGTCTGAATCATTTCCATGAGAAGTTTAAGAAGTTTGTGACTCCTGCTGCTGTGACTTCCTCCTCAGCAAACACCTGATAATTTTTATACTTTGCATTAATGCTACAACACCTGAGAGCTGTTTACTAACCCGTAGAAAATGGAGATGAAGCCTTAGCTCAGCTCCTAGAAGAGGCTCCCTCTCACTCAAACCTTTTGTTGGCAGCCTCAGTGGGAAAGGGTCACCAAGAGAGTCACATGTTTTCTCAAATCAGGCAGATGATCTCCCCAAATCACTCTGCTGGGTGAAATAAGGAAGCTTGCAAAGTAGCCGATCTGTCATGCAGAAATAACAAAAATTGGCTCAAAAGATGGAAGTTTCTGGTGGCCATTAAATTCACTGCAAACAACTAAGACAGCATTTTAGACAAAGTACCAAAGCCAGGACAAAGTTTGCACAGTCTGCAGCACTTGGCAGTGTGTCAGTATAACACAAGATGGCTCCACTTCCATCAACAAAGAGCTTAGTGCCACTGCAGAGTCCCTTGCATCCTACTAATCGTGCCCACCGACTGAAACCAGACCTGTCAGACTGTCCCGTGCCAGTCCACTCAGCCCTCAGGGCCAAGGAGCAGAAGAGGGTTGCAGCCTGCAAGAGGGTGAGTTAAAAAGGTAACACAAGCCTGGGAAAAAATGTGGAAAAGGACGTAACTCCAAGCAGCTTTACAGATCAGCAGCTGTCTTCAGCAAAAGACTGAAAAATGGGAGACCACAGCCAGCCTTCCATAGCTGGAAATATGTAAGGGCAGTATAAATATGGCTCTACTCATCCATCTATAGCTGAACATTCTTACCATCCCCTTTTGCATTTTTGTTTCCTTCTGGCTTTTCACACTCAAAATATCCTGCAGAATCAATGCAGGCATTTTGTGAAAGAGGCTTGGTTTGAAGCCTTGTCTGCACTAGCTCCTATATAAAGTTTAACTGGAGTTTTGCTAGTACAGTCCTGCTGCTAAGTATTGATGTTCTCAGCATAGGCTGGTGGGAGAAAAGACCAGAAACATCAGCATCAGGCACAACAACAGCAGGTGGAAGGAGAGAGGAGCAGGAAAGACCAGTAAGTGCATAAGGGAGAACGGAAAACCAGAAGGCTTTAGAGAAAAGATGAAAGAAGGAAAGGCAAGAGAGCAGAAAAATTGCACACCAACCCTGAACCACCTCAGGAGCAGAAGACTGATTCAGAGCAGGCACTTGCCCTGGCCACAGGTGGCTCAGTGTGACAGTCTGTAGGGAGTGGAAAGACAAATGCAGATGCACCTGTCTAGAAGTCAAACAGGACTGCTTGTCACTGTGAGCATGTCTGTCTGGCAGCGGAGCATCCTTGCAAGGTGATGCAGTGCATTTTGGGGCCTGTCAGTACATCTTTAGAAACTGAACCCCTTCAGCTGTCTTGTGTTTGGCTAGATCCAAAACCTTACTTCCCACAGAAGGATCTTCTGGAATACATGGGGGGATAAGTGTTATTTCGGTGGCATGGTTTCACTGTTCAGGAAACAAAACACCACCATCATACACAGAAAAGGCTGTGTTCTAAAAAAGAAAACCAACCCCAGGCTCCCATCTTTTATGCTCCCATCTTTTATCTTCTTTGCCTGATCCACTGGATTTCACAACCTTCACTTCCATGGCCTTCCTACTGCTGGTTCTGATCCCTTCTCACCTGGATGCAGGCCTGCAGGGTTACAGGGAGATGAAATCTGCTCAGCCAGCACGTCAGCCCCTCCAGCCACGCCGGTGAAGGAAACAGCCTGACCACAGTTTGCTATCCATCCAAGGGACAGAGCCCTGGATACCTGGCACAGCACCTGGGTCACAGCAAATATGCTTTTGTACGGGGTGACCATGAGGAACAAAAAGGCCTGCCCTGGAACAGCTGCAGTAATTCTTCGAAAATGCTGAAACACAAAAGATCCCAGTAACAAGTATGGAGTCATTTATATCCACAGTGAAAAAGTATTAATGAACAAGTATATAACTGAAGAAGACTAGCTCTGTAATAAAGAATTTCAGATAAATGTCTGAGTCTGGGAGTGACTGCAAGCACAAAATGAGAAGATCTGGGTGGAAAGTTAAACGCTATTTTGGCATTCCTATGACCTAGCTGGCCATATGCTATATGAAAATTCATTATCAGAACTGTAATTTGGTTACCACTACAACAGTTTCAGGCTTCCCAGCAGCAGCTTGCTGGAGCTGCTGAGGTTAAAGACAAATTTCTTGGCTTTTTGAGCTATATGAATGATCATTAAACAAGATTGCTAAAGAAGCAAACTGTCAAAGTCATTGCATTTATTTCTTAATATCACATCTGTACAATTTTCATACATACAGCAGGAAATGCTCATTGGTTACACAATGGCATTTGGCTGCATTTCCAAGTATAATACAGTAAGTGCAACTCCACTTAAAATGTACATTTATACAACTTAAACAAATTAAGGATTGCTACACCACTATCTGTGACAGTATAAAGCTTCATTTATGTTATGTCTCATTACTAAACCACTTCCTGGTTAAATATAAAACATATTCAATCATTTTAAAATGGCCTTTGTGGTACCTGGCCAGCATATAAAATATTTGTTGTTTAAAATTTAACCATTAACTTTTTGTTTTAAAAAATAATCCTCTAAGCCTATTTAAACATTTGCTATTGAACTGTTATACTGACACTTTGTAGCAGGAACCAAATTTTACCCTCCTTTTGTTTGCTCTTGCTTATCACCAAAAGAAGTTACATTTTCAATGTACTGCAGCTTTATTCAGATACAGCCAGGTGGTTAAACTATTTAACAATTTTGCTCAAAAGGTAAATAACATTTTTCATTAAAGAAAACAAAATTACATTTCAGAGATATTTGCTAAAATTTTAATGGGTAGAGTGCTACCAGCACTAAAAATAAAGAAAAAAAAAAGGAAGAAATTAATGTAAAAGAAATAAAGCAAAGTATTAATTTCTCTTTTAAGAAACACCCAAATATTCTTATAATTTTACTTTTGGAATACATTGGTCCACAGACCACATCCTTGTTACAGCTTACTAAATGAAAACCAAAATTTTTTATTGCCGTCCCTGTAACAGGAATGGTTGTTTTAAACCTCCTTTAAAAATATACATTTTACAATCCTTTCACCTCAACAAAGGTGACACTGACAATAAATACACTGGTTTGGTGGGTTTTTTCCTTCACTGTGAAAAGTCTACAAACTACCTGTTGTATGCCCTTTCTTTTTTAGATTTCTCCAATGCCTTGTCCATAGTTTTTTCGTTTTCTCCTCTACATTTGGGGCAGTACCATTTGCCCTTTGGTTTATGGTTGAGTCCCACACAAGAAAAGTGAAACCATTCAATGGGGCACTCATCATTATCACATCCTATCATTTCTCCATAGGAGACTTGGTTGCACAAGCAGTATGTTGGCTCGTTAGGGTCAATAGGAAGGTCGGGGGGAGAAGCTTCCCGCTCTGCTTTAGCTTTGGATCGTTTCTTCTTCTTGGATGTTTTTGCTTTCTTCTCCTTTGGTGTTCCTGAGGTGATGTCATCATGATCATGATTATTTGAGGCATTTTCTCGATTCTCATTATTCCTTTGCCTCCTCGATCTCTTGTTGTTGGGCTTTTCAGCCTGTGCGATTGTCTCATTCTTCGACTTATCCTGGCTGGCTTTCCCACTGTTTCCAGTGGTGTCATTACTCTCTTGACAAGTCTCAAACAGTTCCACGTGGCTGTCCACTTGCCTTGTTCTGTTCTCAACGAGCTCCACCATCTGACTGACGATTTGGATCTTCTCATCTCCCAGTTCCTGACTTCGAATCAAGGCTCTCTGTATGCAGTGCAACATTCTTCTCTTCTGCACAGCATCTGTCTCCCGTTTAAATTTTTCATAGTAATCATCCAGATCCTTCAGAATCTCTGCAAAGAAGAAATAAAAACCATAAATATTTTTGACAGGGAGAATGGCAAAACAAAACCTCCCATTTTTCCTTCCATACATCAACAACTCCTTGTAACATGCAGGGTTGATCAAAGACAGATTCCCTGAAACTCCTATCTGACAAGAGGCTCATGGCTCCACTGGACTACTTTTGTTCTAGCTGGCCCCACAGGAATGGAATGCAAATGCTGATTTAGAAGAAAAAAAGCGATTAAATATATTTTTATGTATGTTGATAATACTTCCCTTTAAACTTTTCACTAATTAAAAAGAACTAACTAAATCAATACACATACCATCAAAAGTTCAAAGGTTAACTGCAAAATTAGAGGGGAAATTAATGGACCTTTTCTGTATAACAACATTAACATTTTCAGTGAATGACAGAGTGGGAGAAAGAGAACGGGACAGAAAGAAAGCACAAACCAGTGTAGAAGCATGTTGCTGGGTTATTTGACAGGAGATGCAGAAGCACCAAATACATGGTCTGGACCCAAAGTTATTTCATCTAATACCATCAAGCTATTTCTGCTGGAAATATGAGGCCATGTAAATCCCCAGACTGCAGAATTAGGATTACAAACCCCAGGATGTTTAGATTATTTCCTACCTATACTTCCTGTAAAATATATGTTGCTACTTTTTAAAACACAAAAATATTATCTTTATTAAATATTTACTGCAGAGCATGAGATAAAGTTGAAAGATAACATTAAAGATGATAGGCAACAATGGGAGCAGCTAAAGCTTCTGCTTTAAAATATGTTACACAAAAAATTGCATCTCAAGGATTATTCTAACAGTTGATAAAAAACCAACAATGCACAAAGTATCTAAAGTTTCAAGAATGGCTCTGGAAGCATATTTTTAAGAAGCTGTTTTTGAGTTTCATTACGATACACAAATCAACTACAGCATACAGGACACTCAGCACTCCATATTAAGTCCTCAAAAACATGGAATGTTTTTCCTGCATCTCCTTTCTTCTCTGAATTTTCTCTTTCCCACATATTAAAACAGTCTGTCTTAGACAAGCAAAATATACTGAGATATAAAATCTGACCTCAATTCATCTAATAGAAACCAGGATCTCTCATACATGCCAATGGCATTACCAAAACTTTTTTGAACTTACATTTATTCATTTATTTACTTATTTATTTATTAACAGGCGAATGTGACACATATGCAAACCAAGAGCTACCCTGTGGTTTAGGTTTTGTCTTTCCTGGGCAGAGTTTTTAAACATACATGATTCCCAGTGAAGATGTGGAAATATTATGCAAGCTTTAGTTCAGATTTTAAAGCTGCAGCTTGTGCTTCACACATTGGTCAAGCACGACCTGTCAGCTGGTTCTGCAATATAACCTATCCAACCAAGTCAGTATTCTGACGGTATTAACCATTTTAAGCAACCACTGTTGTTTTTATTTTTACCTACAAAAAAAATCCCAAAACAAGAATTAAAAAAATACCAAAAATAAATCCAAACCCAAGATGCCACCAAAAGATCCTTCAAACATAGAGCAGATTCCATATTCAGGAGGGGTGAAATAGCAGTTAATGATTTTCAGTGGCAGAAATGCAGAAGTTTTATGCTTTAAGCTTTGGCACTTGACTGATGTCATCAGTTTAACCCATCTGAATCTGGTGGGTGGGCCTCTTCCAAGAAGAACAGTCTGTCTCAACAGCACAAAACAACACGGACTGAAGTTGGGCGCTGGGGAAAGTTGGGTTCCAGCACTGCACAGTGCCTTTCCCGCGGGCAGGAGCGCTGGCTGCGGGCCGGGACCGAGCGCGGCCCGGCACGGGCGTGTTTGGTATGTGAGACACGGAGCGGGAGCTGCCGCAAAGCCGGGGATGCTCCGCACGGGAGCGCGCTGCTCGCTCGGCGCTGACAGAACCACGGGGCGGTGCTGCGGCTCGGGGCTGGCTGCGCCCGCCCGCCTCGGCAGCCTCAGGAAAAGCCGCGGCAATTCCAGGAAAGCGCGCCCCCGCGCCGCGCTGCAACAGCGGCGAGCTGCGCTCTGAGCGATGAGCGGACGCGCTCCTGGCATCGCGAACGCCGCTCCGCCGGGGGGAAACCATGCCGCCAGAGCTTTACTCACAGCGCAGCTCCGCAGCCTCGCGGGGGCTGAGACGCCGCGGAAGGACGGCGAGCGGGACACGGGCGAGGGTTAAGCCCCCTCCCCGCCCCTCTGCGGCGCCCGGGGCCGCCCCGGAGGTGACGGAGCCGCCATTGTTCTCGGGCAGGAAACCGGGGCGTCCCCGCGGAGGTCCCGGGGGCGCGGGGGGAGCGGGGGGGCCCCGCCCCCGGCGTCCCG
>VYXF01007953.1:325255-388768 GCA_013397295.1 Polioptila caerulea
GCTGCTGGGAAAGGTCTAGCGAAGGGTCAGAAAGGTGATTGGGGACCGGAGCGTCTCTTTGCGAGGAGAGACTGCAGGGGCTGGGCCTGTTCAGTCTACAGAAGAGAAGACTGAAAGGGGGTCTCATCAATACATATAAATATCTCAAAGATGGGTGACAAGAGGAAGGTGCCAGGCTCCTTTCAGCATTGCCCAGCGACAGGACGAGGAACAATCATAAACTAGAACACAAGAAGTTTCACCTCAACATGAGGAAGAACTTCTTTACATTGAGAGTGGCAGAGCACTGAACAGGCTGCCCAGGGGGCTCGTGGAGACTCCTTCTCTGGAGACTTTCAAAACTCACCTGGACACATTCCTGTGTCACCTGCTGTAGGTGACCCTGCCTTGACAGGGGTTTGCACTGGGTGATCTTCCAGTCCTAACAATCCGGTGATTGTTTGCCTCCCCTCTTCACAGGTACAGCTGTGGGCCGACGGTGTACGACCACGCACACCTCGGGCATGCCTGGTGAGTCGAGGAGTTCAGCCTGGGGGCATCCAGGCAGATAAACAGTGCTGGACATCCCCACGCCGGTGGTGCTGGGGCATCCAGGCGGGTGTATGGTGCTGGACCTCCCCGGGCTGCAGTGTGTGTCCGGGTGACAGAGCTCTGACTGGTGACATGAGAACCTCCTGTGCTGTGCAAAGGGCAAAAGTCTGTTTGTTATGTATTTTTTCCTCTTAGGCTGGGTAGTCTGTAAAGGGGCTGTTGGTTCTGCTGCCAGGCTGTGGCAGAGTTTGTATCTGTGTCTTAGGAAGAAGCCAAACGTGTGCCAAACGTTTGTTTGGGTAGGGTGAGTTGTTTCAAATCATATCAGCATAATGTGACCTCTCATGCGGAGGACTTGTGATCCTGCAGCAGAGCCTCTCAGCTGTGTGAAAAGATAGTTTCACCTCAGGTTTAGTTTGGGCACTGTGTTGGCACCAAGGAAAAGCCCTGCAGGGTTGGCTAATAGAAAGGTACTTTCAAGGTTTACAGATGAACACATCGAAACTCAAGTCTCAGAAAGTCCAGGTAGCTTAAAGGCCCTTTTGCATAGTAGCACTGCAGTGGCTTTCTATGTTTAAAAATAAAAAAACCAATCCAGAAACAGCACAGGTTTTTCTCTGTAGTTCATTAGGATTGTTCGAACAATAAGCTAGCTTCATTATAAGTGACTTTGAAAAAGTGCTTTAAATACACCAGAGGAGGTTGCTGCCACTTGTTTCAAAACAACACACCTGAGTAGACATGCAGGGTGTCTGCTGTTCCTGTGAAACTGATGAGAGTTGCAGCAGCTCAAGCTGCTCTTAGGGTTCTGTCTCTGCATTCTTAAAAAGCAAGCTATGTTGGGCTCTTTGGAAGGGCAGGGGTTTATCAGATAATTATCATCTGTATGAAGATCAGTTATTGTGTGTTTCAGTAACTGAATAATTCCCTTTCAATGTAAGGGATTTCACAGCTTCTCGTCCTGTCTCAACTTCATTCAGAAACTTGTGTTGAATCTTGCTTGTGTTGAAGTGAGCTATTGCAGTAACTGCACAGCTGCTGCTTTGTTCTGTAAAAAGGAAGACTTAAAATACCAGTTATGTAAAAGTACTGTTGTCAGTGCTAATGTTAATGCTACTGTACTGTTGTGTATGTGTGGTGGTGTCTTTTTCCTCCTTGCTTTTGTCATGTCTCAGCAGAAAACTGACCTACCTTTTTACTGGAGACCTAAAAATCAAGAAAATGATCTCTTGGACTTTTTGTTTGTACTTAGTATCTTCAGGGGATTTTTTTTTTTGTTTGAAAGTCATAGTAATTTGTGTATTTAAATCTTCAGCTGTTGTGATACAGGCTCCATTACAGTTTACCTTGAAATAATAAGCATTTAAAATCATCGCTTGAAAGTAACTGTATAAAAAGATGGTTATAAGTTTCTTTTCTTTATTCCTTAGTGGAGGTTCTCTAGTGTGGTAGGGCCTGTCTTCCCTGACATGGTGTAATAGGGAAGGGAATTGCAGAAGTGCTTCTGTCCTAAGGGGTATAGTTGATCTAGACCACAATGTTTTATAGAGGTGGAGAATTTCACCTTTTGGTCTTGCAGCTCTCTGTGGATTTTAAATGTCTGTTTTTTCAGTGGTTCTTTTGCCCTCAGGCTTTTTTGATTAAAAGAGGGAGTAGAAAGGCCTTGCTTACACTTGCCTGTTTTTTTACCCATCTTTTCTTATCTATGTCTAAACTAGCAATTTCAAGCTTTCCCATTGTGGAGGTTTGCCATACATCTGCCTCACTTGGGTCTGACCTCTTCACTTGCTGATTTAAGAAAGAATGGTTAGTGCTGAATATTGCCTTTGGTGGCTGTCATGCAGATATACCAGGTGTAATTCTCTCTTTTAGAAGCTCTTTAACCACCTTCACGTGTTGTTCCTGTTGTGTGCAAGGTGTCTGAAGACCTTTTGCTCTCTTTTCTCGTCAGTGAAACCCTCCAGCATGGGAGGAGTTGGCTGTTCCTTTCCAGTATCTCTGGTCTTACACATGTCAGTGTTGACATCCTGTTGCTCAGCTGATTTGTTCAGGATTGTGGAGCACTCTTGGTTCTATTTATTTATTTATTTATTTTTTAAAATGGTATATTTTTTCCTCAGTAGCTAGGTCCAACCATAGAACAGCTGAAATGTATGCTGCTGTTGGGGGCCAGGAGATGCACTGGGAAATAGCATAAAGTCAAATGGAGTGGTGGCTGTTGCTACTCTGTTGCTCTGTAAAAAAATACCATCATTTTGTTGTCCTCCTGCTGCATGTTCTTTTCTCACTAGAATTCCCTTTTTTCCCCTCTGTCTTACATTTGGCTTGTGTCAAACACAACAAATGCAGTAAGTAATAAAGCAGAAATGGATAATGGAAATGAGTTTTGAGATCCTTGAGGAGAATTTGGAAATGATGGCATTATTTTTCTCCTGTCCTCTTTCCATTCCACAAGGAGTTCTTATTTCTCTAAATAATTTAATATTCTCTAGTATGTTGTGCTTCCAGTCTTAAAAACAGATGCTCCATATGACTTCCAACACCTATTCTATATAGACAAAAAAGTAACACAGACAAATAATACTGGGTTTTTTCCCCAGTTCTGTGTCTTGGTAGTACTGGTTTGACCTGCAGCCTGATTGGCATCCAGGTTCCTGGCTGGACGCTTTGAAGTACGAGTAAAACCAAGCACAAGTGATTTCTCTTGTGTGTGATCTGCCACCCCCTGATCTTGACTGTCTGTTTGTTTTGGCTTTTTTTAATCCGTCCTGAAGTGGTAAAGACCCTCCTTTCTGAGGTATCAGGAAATCTGCTCTGGTTCTTGCAGAGTTTCTTCCATTAATTCAGTTGGAAGATGAGAGGAGAGGGAACAATGTGAAATTTGTGCCTGCTCTGGGAACAGTGACTGCAGGGCTGTTAAATTTAATATCAAGCTTTTGATGCTGGCGTTTTCCTCTGAACAGAATTCAAAGACCAATTTAATATCCTTATGGAATTGTGTCACCATATTAGATGAACCTTACTTCCAGTGAGCTGCTATTCATTAAAAACTATCTCCCTGGCAGTCAGGCTTTCAAAAAGTCTTTTTTCAGCATGGGCACAGTGCAAACAACAACAAAAAGTATTTTTCTTCATCAAGATATTATGCATCCATAAATCATTACCTTAGTACTGCAGGGAAGGGGGCAAATCCACTTCTGGTAGTTGCTTACACTTCTTTGTTCTGACAGCCATGGGAGTTGCAGTTGGTGTGATGCTGTGGGTGAAATGGAAGCCTGTAGGTCTGGTTTTGAAGAAAACAGAACCTAGAAAGGCTGAGGATTCTTGTCATCCTGCAGGGCAGACCCAGAGTTTTTAGTCACCTTCTAGTATCCCACCTAGTTACTTGGTTTAACTCAGTGAAAGTGTGTTTTGAGAATTACAGATGGAGAGTCTGAGCAGAAGGAGCTGCAACAGCCCTATACAGCTTGTGTATCCATCAATCTATCAGCATTAAATACTCTGCTTTGTGACAAAAGCCCTGAGTAATTTCCAGAAAAACTTCTTTTCTCAAGTGTAAATAAAACAAAATAATGCTATAGAGCATCTACTCTTTGCTATCGTAAAAGATCTGTGGTGATGTGTGCATGAAATACTTTATTGGTGGCTGGTATCTGTTGTTATTCAACCCTCAGAAGAGTTCATTTGAATCCTGCTTTATTTCTCCTTGTTCTTCTGCTGCATGACTTTTGAAAACCTCTTAGGAAATACTAAGCCCAAGGGATGTATTTGAAAAACATCTGATCTCTGTGTCTTATTTTATCCTGCTGGCTTTGAAAGAGTCTCCCGGCTCATATATAGCTTGTGATTCCCTTTGAATAAAGAGATGCAACAAAACAAAACACTCAGGAAATTTGATGTAATGTGTCACTAATGCCAGAAGAGGGTAGGCCAGTTCAAGAGAAATTTGCTTGACTTTTGTGCAGGTAGCAACTGGTTTTGGAAAAACAACTTCTGCACTGAAGATCTTCTCATTGCAAATGTTGGGGTAATTAGATTGTCCCTGTGGCTGTTGGTTATTTTTGTTTAAGTTCATTCTTAGTACTGCATGTTCAAAAGCTTGTGTTTCTTTCTCTTCCAGCTCCTATGTTAGGTTTGATATAATCCGAAGGATAATGACAAGGTTTTTTGGAATTGAAGTTATCATGGTGATGGGAATCACAGACATAGATGACAAGATAATAAAAAGAGCCACTGAGGTAGGTGTTTGCTGCAGTCTTTGACTAACCTTTTGGTATTTTCTAAGCCGCTTATATAGGAAAATTAACCTGGGTTTGGATTCTTTTGTGGAGCTGTATTTGTTTTAATTAGTAGATAATACATGTTGAGATTTCTGGTCCTCTCGTGTGGCTGTAATGGGTCTGGAGTGAGGAGGGCTGAGTGTCGAGAGCTGTGTGGGGGTAAATGGGTACAGAGCAGTGTGATGGGGGAGGCAGAGAGGGGGCTACCTTACAGCCCCCCGCTGGGGTTCTCCTGCCCTCTCCCCCTGCCTGAGAGGCTAGCAGGGAACAAAAGCCCTGTGTGAATCCTCAGCACAGTGAAATTATCCCAGAAACTAACATCCAGAAGGGTTGTGTGTGAGTGAGCTCTGGAGGAGTGTTGTGTGCCGTGATCAGGCAAGGCAGTATGTACAGCACTGCCACGTGAGTTCCTGGAAGGTGCCGAGCACCATCTAGCTGCAGTGTCAGCACCTTGGAAAGCCTTATCAGGCCTGTCTGAGTTTGTCACCTACAGGAGAGTTAACATTGTATATAGGGGTAAGTCTTGATAAGACTCGGGCTGTAAGTGGTTCTCTGCTGAATTTTAATCTGGCATTTTTTACCAGATGAGCTTGATGAATGATTCTTGCAATTATTTTATTTTTTTAAAGTTATTTAAAAAACACTTTTTGAATCCTGAAGCACTAAGCGTGTATTCTGTGTTTTATTCTGCATTTTGAGTCTTTTTGTTTCATTTGATTTTAGAATCTATATAACTCATGTCTTCAGGATCATAAGTGAATGTGTTGGATTGAATTGCAGTTGCAAGCTTTAAGATAGTTTCTTGGAGACTGAGAATTTGACAGCTGTTCCTTTTACTTATCTTTAAGTAAACAGTTGCTTTTGCAGTTAAATATAGGCCCCTGCATTCAAATGACTACTAGCACACCACTCATGTAGAGATATGTCTGTTTTCTTAGTCCATTTACTTGCAGTTTTCTAAGGCAATAAACAATTTTAAAACAAACAACCCCCCTCAAAAAATCAGGTTTGTAGATTTTAGATCTATGTTTGCATTTTAAAATTTTTCCTTATTGTCAGAACATCTTAGAGATTTTATAGTTGAGGAGGGGGAAGTGACATGTTCTTGAAAGATGTGTCGCTTTACTACATTCTTTGGTTCCATGAAGTCATCTTTTCCTGGCTTTTTTTTGGTGACTTTTTGAAATGTTTGCTCAATTGTTTTGTTCGGATGGCCAAGGACTCTGCCACGGTAGCCTGCTTTTGTTGTTGGAACCTGTGCACCTGGAGCATTACAGTGGTAGAATCAACATGCCTAAGCTTGTTCTTCATCCCCTGGTGGGGTTCATCTGGGGGAAACCTGAAAGTTGGGTACTGGTTTATGATGAATGTGCTGCATGCCCTCAGTGGTCCTTTGAGAGAGAGAGATGAGTCTTTTTGTGTGTTGAACATCCATCTGCATAGGAGGAAATTCTCCTTCTTCTTTCTGTAGTCACATTTGTTTCTCTCTTGATCAAAGAAGCATCTGCATTATCTAAGGAGATGAATCCAGTCAGTGGTCTGGAGTATGAAGCATGTCTTTGTTTTTCGGCGCTGAGCATTGTCCTAATTTCATTGCTGCATGAACATCTGGACTGTCTTTACCAGAACTCCTGCTTTGTCTTGGAGTTCGTACAAACAGTGATACCCACCTGCTCTCAAAACTGGAACCCATAAAGATACTCCAGTAATGAATTGGAAGTGATGAAATGGGGTTTACGTTATTAGTGATTCAATTACCTGCAAGATGGAGAGACTGACAGTATGCTGTCTTGTCCCCAGTAATTTATTCTCACAGAAGATGTAAAGGCATGCATTTGAAACACTTTGATACCATACTGTTGCTTGCTAGGGCAGTTTTTGTCGTCACGCATCTTTCAATCCCTGGCCTCTTCTGAATAGTTGAGACAAGTACCTTACCATGTGCAAGTACTTTTCCTTTTTGGGTTGCATTTTCTCATCCCCTATGCAAGAGGAACCTGTTGATGTCCCATGAATGCCAGATGTAGAGAAGGTGATTGAGAAACGCCAGACTTGGCAAAGCGTGGAACTGACTTTTGGTATTGAGATCTCTAAGTACCCATGATCTGCTGAAATAGCTCATTTTTCTTAATCACTGAAAATTAATATCTTGTCTCATCCTGAAAGTCTCTGATCTGTCTTTCTGACGTGTAGGTGGTATTTGTGTTTCCTGTCAGTAAATGGAATGGTTTTCATGTCCTGTGTATGGTAGTATATTGTGTCACTGGAAATGAAAGACCCTTTCAAGAGGAAAATAATAAGAGAAAGAAGGAGTTTATTATTTTAGTCTTTGGTTGCTTTCTTTTAAAAGAGATATATTAATAATTTGGAAATTGAGACTCATAAATGAAATACTACTTCTAAGTTATTTATAACTTACATCTCCTCCCTGTCAATGTTAGATTAATAAGCCTTTCTGACTCTTTACCTTGGGGGCTCTCTAAGTCTTCCAATTAGCTATTAGCTGTCTGAGAAAAGATTGCCATATTTTATATCATTACTCTGATTTATGATTTGCTAATCTGCTTCTCTTTTTTCTTCAGATGAATATATCGCCAATAGCTCTTGCTCGTATTTATGAAGAAGACTTTAAACAAGATATGGCTGCCTTAAAGGTACAAATACTCAAGATTCTAAATTGAAGAGTATTTCTAAGCAATTATTTTGGTAAAGACTCTGGTTTTGAGAGTTTGCTCTGAAAAAATAAATTTGTTGCTTGGAAACTGAGTGCTGATTTACTTTTTCATTCTTCTGGAATGATGTTGCACCCCTTCTGAGTAACGAAACGTGGGGAGAAGCAATCCTGAGCTTTGGAATGAACAAATTAAATTTCTTTAGGAAGCGTTTTTTTTCTATATTCAGTAGATCCTTGATTCACAGATATTGTATGTTTACTATAATGCAGAAATAGCCTGATTGAAAGCACAGGAAACATGAAATCTTCTTTCATTGATTTAAGGTTACTTTACTTCTTGTCTCCCTGTCAGAAGCAGGGAGTGAGCTGCTGGGAAAAATCAGGGTTTTTTTTGCCACCCTTCAAATATTTTTTCTATATGTGTATTATCTTAAATACTGCTTATGAATTTTTTATGATACTTGCAATTTTTTTTTAAAGATAAAATTGCGGAGAACGTTCTTTTTAGTTTTTTTCTTACTAGAGGAACTCATCGGCAGTATGTTAATGAGATGTTACTCTTTCTTTAAGGTCCTTCCTCCTACAGTATATATGAGGGTGACTGACAATATTCCTCAAATAATTTCCTTTATAAAAACAATAATTTCCAATGGACAAGCTTATGCAACCTCACAAGGTAAGGCTTTGAGCGAGGTAATTCCTTGTTCAGCATATGTATAGGAAGTCACTCTTAGTAATCCTGTTGTGGAATCAGCAGGTGAGATAGCCTGTGCCAGGCTTTCCTTCTGTTGCTTAACAGGGTGTGAGTGAATTGTTTGTGATGACATGAGTGGGCAGAACAACTATTACTCAATTTCTAAGTTAAATGTTGCTCATTACTTAATATAATTGTTTACTGTAATAAATTGCTGTCTAAACTCCTTGGGGAAATCCTGGCCTGGTTTCTACAAGAAAGCTGGGGGAACCTCTGAAGAGGAGCTATGTATTTCCTATGTGCTGTAAAAGATGGGTCTGCAGAGTGAAATACGTGGATTTCTTTTTTAGCAGAGCTGGTTGTAGAGGAATTCAAGTGCATTGTAATTGGGCTAGGTGTAGCTTGAGCTGCAGTAGGGGAGGGGATTGCTGATTGTGCATGGGCAAGGAAGAACCTGGGAGATCTACAGAATTCCGAGTTATGCTATGGGCAGAATGAGCATGTGCACAAAGGTTACTGAAAAGCTGGGTAACATGAAAACATCTGTTACTACTTTTCCAGTATTTCTGAATTTCTAAATCAGAATTTCAAATGGGAGTGGAAGAGCACTTTGTTTTACTTTCAGGGAAATGTTATCAAGTTCTCATCAATGTGCCTCATCTTTGCTATGCAACTAAACATTTCTTTTGTATTAGGCAATGTTTATTTTGATGTTAAATCCTGGGGAAAAAGATACGGAGTGTTAACTGCTATTAACCCTGATACCCAAGATGAAGCAGGTAAGTTCATGGCACCAGCTTGTTTGTGTTAATGCATTGTTTGAATGCATTTTGCATCTATGTGCAAACTTACATTCAACAGTCTTAAACAGTTTTCTAAACCATTGTGTATACCTAACTTTCTGGTCAATTAAGATTACAGGGCTTTCATAGTTATTTTTTGAGGCATTCACTGTTGCCAGTGCAGGAGGAAACTTGGTTTTTCTTCTTCCTTTCATCCTTCCCTCTACACCTTTGTTCTGGTACCTTAGAACAATTAGGGTTCTTAAGAAATTTTAATTAAATACTTGGCAATGGCACATAGAAACTTCACAGTGAGGTGGTGTTGTTGCTGTTGCACTAGCCAGCAGTGAGGCACTCAAGGGCAAACAGAAGGAAACCTCACCTGCTGTGTTCTTGTTGGGGCAGTTGCACTGCTCTGAAGTTAACTGGATGAATTGCTTCCTTCATTACTTGTCACTGGGCTCAGCAGCCTCTTTGTGTGAGTGTGAGCAATCTCTTCATAGGCTGTGCTAGGGCAGGCCTGTACCCTGGGCTGTGGGGATTTTGCTGCAGTTCCTGCTTTGCAGAGTTGCTGAAGCTCTCTGTAGTTTCTGTAAGGATCTCATCAGGTCTCTGCTTCAGAGAATTTGATGCAGGTCTCCTGCATCCTTTTGCAAACAAAAGTTCAGTATTTCATTAGTAAAAAAAATCTGTTTGTAATTACTGAAAATGCCTTGGAGGCTCAGGTGCACTTCTCACAGTTCTGCTCTGGACTTGTTTCAGCATTACAGTTTATGGAGGGAATGCATCTTGTCAACAGTTGTTCAGAGGTAATTTCTGACTGCAGAGAGCCAGCAGCCTCCTGGGCTGCACGGGGAAGAGCACTGTCAGCAGGTCAGTGGAGGTGATCCTTCTCTGAAGGCTCAGCACTGGTGAGACATGCCTGGAGTGCAGGTCTGGTGCTGTGCTCCCCAGAAGAGCACTGGCATGGACATAGTGGAGAAAGGCCAGCAAAGGGCCACAAATATGATGGAAGTACTGGAGCATCTTTCATATGAGGAAAAGCAGAGCTTGGACTGCTCAGCCTGGAGAAGAGAAGGCTCAGGGTATCCTATCCATGTGTACTCCCATTGATGGGGTAGGGCAGACAGAGCCAGGCTTTTCTTAGTGGTGCTTGGTGATGGGACAAGAGGCAGTGATCACAACTTGAAACACAGGAAAGTCCATTTAAAGCTTAGAAAAATCCTTTTTACCCTGAGGGTGGTTAACCAAAACCATGTTGCTCAGAGAGGCTGTGGAGTCTCCCTCCTTGGTGATAATCAAAACCTGACTGGACACCTTCCTGGGCAGGCTGCTGTAGCTGTGCCTGCTCTGAGGTTGGATTAGACTGTCCCCAGATGTGCTTTCCAGCCTCAGCTGTGACTGATTATGTGTTTTACCCTGCTTCCCCTCTAGTCACAACTGTGTTCTTATTTCTTAAGATTTTGACACTTGTTTTGCATACAACTGAAGTTGAAGAGTGCTCTTTTGTAGCAGTATATTCAAAAAAGGGCAGAAGAAGGTTGGAATCAGCAGACACTGGTCAGTCAGAACTTGGCAATCTAGTGAAAGAGTTCAGGTGAAGATTGAGTGGATAAAACTTGGGTTATATTTCTGTATTTTTAGTTCTTAGGAATTTTGAGTTGTATGTTTCCAAATGTGAGGTTATGTATTTGTCAGAAAGAAAGTCCCAAGTCCAGAACCCTGTTCTGTGTCTCCTGCCAGGGGTGTTATGTATTTGACTGGAGGTTAGGAGTCAGCAGAGATGAACAATCCTGCAGTATTGTGACAAAAAGGACTGCATCCTTGGCAATGTAGTGAAGGAAGGAACAAATGAAACTGAGAGGAGACCTTTGTAGAGAACTCATTGGTGAAAACAGTACTGAAAAATGGCTACTGTCCAAGAACAGTTTTGATTCTCACCTCTGTGTGCTTTGTTTTATAGCAGCTAAAACACAAAGTACTTGTGTCCCGGAGAAAAAAATTGTGGGGCTTTTGTTTGTTTGTATGTTTTGGTTTGGTTTTATTACCTTTTCTGCTGCAGTGCAGTCACTTTGTCCTGTGGAAAGTAGCTGATAATGTAACTAAATGAATGAAAAATCAGGCAAACCAGGGAAGGATAAAAGGACTGATAGGATAGGATGTATCAAGGAATCTTGAATCCATCTTTGTAGCTTGTCAAAATCTATTTCAATATTCCAATATTTCAATTTTCCCCTGTGTGAGGGGGAAGAGAGGGAACTTGTAATGAAAAGAAGTTGATTGAAGGGGATTAAAATCAGAGTAGTTCACTAAACACACATTTCCTCTTGCTTTCATTTGGTAATTCTTTTTCTTTGAGACATATCCCATTAACAAATCACTTACTCTTGCCAGTTGACTCTGATAAACGACATGGTAAAGACTTTGCCCTATGGAAGGCTGCCAAGCCTCAAGAGTTATCTTGGAATTCTCCCTGGGGAAAAGGACGACCTGGATGGCACATTGAATGTTCCACAATATCAAGGTCAGATTTCTTGGATTTTGCTAAATCTAATGCTATTTTTTGTTTTCAGTCACAGTACAGTGGTAGCAGCAGTATTGAAAGTGTTTTCTGATCAGTTGATAGCCCTGGTTTTAGTGTGACCATTTTATGCAGCTTGGGATGTCACATGTGGCCCAGATAAACTGCTTCACCTTACTGTCACAGCTGTCTCTAAGTTTTGGCACCTTCTCTTTAGTCAGACTTGGTGCTTAAAATATGGCACACGGAATCACACAGTTGATTAGCAGTCTTTTAACTTGAATTGAATAACCAAAGGTTTGGTGTAAGTTATGGCACCTCTTTCATTCCCTTCCCTTCCACTTCCAGCAGTCTCCATCAGACCTAGTTCAGGATGTAGGTGTCAGGAGGACAGGGTGTGGGATTCCAGCTTGATCTATGAGATCTTGCTGGCCTTATCTTAACAGCAGCTGTGGATGTTCATGCTAATAATCTAAATGTTATTCAGCTTTCTTGCTGAGTAGTGTTTTGCTTGCAATTGGTTTGATGTAATTTGCTTTTAATTTAAAGTTTTATTTTCACCACAGGAGAAAAAGTCTTCTCTCCTGGAAGATTGATAGTGTAGTTAGTTTTGCATTAGTCTCAGATCTTTTTTGGGAAACTAATAACAAATAATTTAGATCTGACCTTGTTTAGCTTAAATTTTCAGCTAAAGCTGAAAGGAGATGGAACCAGCTGCTTAAAGTTTCTTTCATATGCTTTTCTTGTGCACCTGGGATTGTTAGTAATTTCTACCTGCTTGTGAAAACTGTGTTTACAAGGGTGATTTTCTGTCTGTAAATGGTTTCAGCATAGTGAGGCAGCTCTTAAAGCAATCAAAGTACACAAAATCATGCTGTGTTTGATGTACAACCTCTGACAGAAGTGCACAGATAAGAAATGCCAGTTACGACATGGCCTGTCAGCTAATGCAGTGCTGTTTATAGTCAGCATTTCTTTCTGTGAAAATGTGTTTTACTGAGGCTGGATGAGGCTCCTGCCCTCTAAATAAAAACTGACCCATGGAGAGCGTAAGTGTAGTAATCTTGGACTGTGAAAAATGGAGAGCTTACTTTAGTAAGAGACCTAAAGCCATTTGCTATCCCAGTCAGCTGTTGAAGGCCTAATTTTAAGCAATACTTACTTAGCTGTCTGTTTTGCCAAGTATCTCAAAGACCTCTACCTAAGTTAAGTGAATTAATTTTGAGAAGTCTGTGAATGAGGAGTCTCTTGTCTCTAAAGCAGCCCTGGAGGAGGGAATCCCCTGCTTTGACTCCCTCAGGTCTGATCTTCTCTCTGCATTTTCCCTTGTGGTGAAGTGTGTGGTTCCTCCTATCCCTGTGCATTTGGCAGATCCAGCTGTCACCTCCCTCCAGCTCTTAATTGTTGGAGGAAATAGCAAGTGCTCCTCTCTAGGTGGCACAAGGGAAGGTGAGGGTCAGTCCTGGGAAGATTTGTGCTTTAGCTCGTTTTGAAGCAGGCAGGAGCAGAGGAGGATGAATTTGGGAGATGGTGACAGCTGCTCTTTCTTCCTTCCTCTCTCCTCTTTCTCTTTTTCTTGTGTGCCCCAACAGCTTCTGCAAAGCCATCATGTGGCACAGTGTTAGCAGGGTGCTTTGTCTCAAAAAGGGACCAAAGTATTAATGTTTGGCCAGCTACCAGGAGCACCTTGTTAAGGTGGGAGGCATATGGGAGGCCTGTGTGTTTGTCTGTAGGCCTTGTGTCTTTCCCTGCTTGAGCACTCCTGGTTTCTGAGCAGGTAAGGTTGACTCACATCCCTATGAGGCTGTAAGTGTAATCTTTGTTTAACAGATAGGCAAAATAAAGTTGCTAACCTGCCCATCTTGACCTGACACACTATTGTCTGAATTCTTACAGAAAAGGTACAAGATAAGGAAGAGTAATACCGAATTTATAGAAGTAAGTTGTTAAGTTTGCACATAGAGGTACCTGTCTGATACTGGAAGTGTAGCAGGGCAAGGAAAGGAGACATTCTGCTTGCTGTCCTTTAAACTAAGGTAGAAAAATAATTGTTTCTACTAAGGAGAAGTAATTGTGAACAGATGTGGGTTCTGTTCATACAAGTTCTGCTGCAGTTTTGGTATCCAAGATATGTGTAAAGTCTTGTTTAAAACTGCAGTTACTAAATTGTACACTTAAATTTATGTAGTTTCATCTTATTCTTATCTGCATTTGTTTTTACAAAAAGCTACAAAAGGTGTTCTACTTACTTATCAGGAAAATATTGTTACAGTGCAGTGTTTGGAAAGCAGCTGGACATCCATACTGGTGGAATAGATCTTGCATTTCCTCATCATGAAAATGAAATTGCACAGTGTGAGGTGTATCATCAGTGTGAGCAATGGGGGAATTACTTTTTGCATTCTGGTAAGTAAAATATTGATCACTTGAGAGGCCTGTACAAATACAATAGTTTGTTTTTTTAAAGTTTGGCATTTCATGCTATGAAAACACGTTACACTGCCTGGCATTATGTAGGGAGCTCCTTGCTCCCTCTGCATAAAAGTGCTTCATTCAGTGAAGTTTGTAAATAGAACTTCTTTGAACTACATCACTGGTGGCTCTAGTGCAGCTCTCATTGATGGAAACCTTGACATTTGTTCTTCCTGTTGCAGTCGTGGTGGTTGCACATGGACAGCTGAAGTCAATAGAAAGTCGGATTCAAGTCTGCAGCCTCTCTTTTGCTGATCAGTATTTTGGGCAGGATGTCTCTGTGAACCTTCTCTTAGTAGAAGAGCTGCCGAGTTAAGCCTTGTGGTACACTCTGGGAATTACATGAGCTTTCATTTTCATATATTTGTACTGCATTGGATGAATATTGAATTCTAGTTTCAGTTCCCAGTGTAGATTTACTGTTGTAAATCAACAGCAATTGTCCAGAAGCTGGTGTATCCTCCAGAGTGTGCTTTGTTCCCGAGGCGCTGTGGAATCCTCTGCCCTTCCACTGAGATGCACTGCTTACTGCCAAGTGGACCCTTCTGTTGACAAGCCAGTGAATCTGGCTTTTCATACTTGGAACTGAAACTGTAGGGGAAATATTTTTTGATACCACATAAATAAAGAGGAGTCAAAAAAAAAAAAATAGAACTTAATTCCAAGGGCAAAGAGAGAACTAAATTCCAAGGGTAATTTGTACACTGAGGTTTTCTAGGAGCTGACAGATTACATTCATTAAGTCAAAAAGTCTTGCTGGAGGATGATGGTGTGAATTATTTAGGGCAAATGAATCAGCTTCAGAAACAATTTATTCTGCTAACAGACTTCAGAATTTTAGCAGCTCAGAATTGGAGGAGCAATCCCCATTAGAGGAAGAAAATCCCTGCACTGGGGATAAATCTTATAAGGATTTTATTTTTAGACTACTTGTACTCTGGGAAGAGGGCCAAAATGAAGTTATGAAAATCCTTGTATTTTGTATTCTTGAATGAAATCATTCTAAGTACTCAAACTCTTGGAAGAGGAATATTAATTCAAATTCAGATGTTACTGATACCATTTTAGGAAAACACAATCCAGCTATTTTAAGCAGTGCAAAAGGTGCCTAAGTACTGACTTACTTAACTTCACCTAGGCTCTTCCCCTTCTCCCAGGAGAATTTTGGCTATGGGTTTTACTTGAGTCACAAGAGCTGCAGGTGTCCAGCCATGTCTGACAGCCTGAATATGCTTATTTAATGTTCCAGGTTTAACAATGCAGTGGTGACAGTGGCCTCACCTGCTAGCAGACAGGACAGACAGATTTTTTATCATGGATAGCTGCTGTAGCTGGCTCTGCATCCATAGATTTTTTGATTCATTTCTACTCTCTCTAGAGTATGTTGTGCAAAATTAAATTTCAAGTTGGTCAGGGTAGGACTGGAGGTAGTCATGGTGAGTTCCTGCTGCTTTGAATCATCAGAAACAGCTGAGAAGTGAAACTGTGAGCTTTTCAGGTCCTGTTACCAGGCCTGAGCTTGTTGCTTTCATATCCAGATGAGTGTAATGGGGATTTTATCTACTTGTGGTGGAAGCAAGAGGGTTTCAGGCAGCTCTGTGCAGCGAGTAGCTCAAAATGCAGACATCTGCATGGGTTGCTGATCAAGAAATGCCACTTTTGTCACCACTCATAAAAGCAAGAGCAAGATCATACCTTATCCTTGTGTAGCACTCTGAGACATTGGTAACACTGGGCTGCCAAATGTGAAAGAATGCAGTGCTGGTAGGGTATTACAGAGCAAGAGAAATTTATGCTTAAAAATCTGCCTCAGGGTATGATTAAGTGCTGGATGCTGTAGGTCACAGAAGTGCTTAAAATCCCATGTTAGTTGTGGGTGGTTGGTAACTTGCAGAATTACTCTTTCATTAGGAGAAGCCTCTTAAGGCTTTTAACAACATTTCTGAAATTATGCTGAGTAGTCTTTCAGTGGCAGCATGTTTGGCATCTCTCTGGTGCTGTGAATAATTGGTGTTTTCCATCAGTAGTGCTGCCGTGGCTCACATGGATGAGACCTGAAAGCAGGCAACCTCAGGCTATACCTCTCCTGTCTTTTTTTGACAGAGCTTTCAGTCCTAAAGCCAAACTCTTAAATGCAGTTTTGTTACCTTTTTCCTGTGCTACAGCCCTGCAAAGCAGTGGTCCATGTGACTGCTGAAAGTTCTAGCAGTGCTCAGAGATCACATTTTAAAATAAACTAATTCAAATTAGACATTGTAGCTGCATCCCTCCCTTGCCCTGCTTTTTCTCAGTCTTACAAGTCTGGAGAAGTTGAGAATGGGTAGAAAATTCATTTTGCATTTAAGGAGCTGTGAACCAGTGCTATAAAACTTCGGGGTGAAAAAAAATAATATTAACAGCCACCAGCAAGTAGTAAGTACAGAAGATTGAGTTTTAAGGATTTTTTAATGCAATATCACTGGAAAATATTTCTTAAAATACTTAGGAGAAGTCAAGAGTAACAGGTGAGGTACTTGTCCTCTGAAGACTGAAACTATTTCCTTGCTTGTTTTTATCAGTTTATTGTCAATTCTGAACAGGGAGAGTCATGGTGCTGGTGGGTTTTTTGGGTTTTTTAAAATGTTTTAAATGTCCTATTTTAAAATTCACCCAGTGGAAGTTTAGAGGATAGAGAGGTTTGCAGGCTTGTAGACAAAGCTATTGAAAAATGTTACCCATTACATTGAAATACTTGGTGTGTATCCATCATAGTATATGCTGCCTCTGACGTTTACAGTGTCTCAGTCCTGTCTTTCTCATTTGCTCACTATTCAGAAGCACACTCGTTTATCCTGATTAATTTTTTTATTTTTTTCTTTACTATAGGGCATTTGCATATTAAAGGAAGTAAAGAAAAAATGTCAAAGTCATTAAAAAACTACATAACGATTAAGGTAATTTCTTTGTTTGAATTGAAGCAATTTTGTAGGTTTGTAATATGTAAATATTAATCACAGCCCTCTGTTGATAAAACTGCAGTGTGTGCTTG
Organism: Polioptila caerulea; assembly: GCA_013397295.1. NCBI lineage: Eukaryota > Metazoa > Chordata > Aves > Passeriformes > Certhiidae > Polioptila > Polioptila caerulea. The sequence goes on from VYXF01007953.1 coordinate 342,238, forward strand.
TGCTGCAGTGTTTCTCTAGTACTGATACATCTCTTACTGTGGATCTGGATGTAGGATTCATCCTGAGATTCCTGGTTTGCTTATAATGATGGATCTTGCTGAGCTGAGCGTGTTTGTGGGAGCAGAGTTTGTGCCCAGTACCAGAATCCTGCACTATGGATTTGTGGTTGGACTTGACAGCCACAGGGATCTTTTCCAACCTGAATGATTCTGTTCTGTAGTGAAGGGTTCTCATTGGTCTATTCTTAATAGTGCTTTGAAAAAGAGCAGGGTTTCTCTGCCAACTGTGTGTGATACAGTTGTGCTCAGTGCTGGGGTGGCTCCTGTGATGGCTGATGCCTGCTGCTGGAATAGAGTGATTTCCTTCCTTTAGACAAAGCTTGGGAAGCTACTTTGGCATATATGTTCCCCTTTGCCCTCTTGGAAATATTAATTAAAATCCCTTTAAAAAGAAGTTCAGTATCAACTGCTTCATTCTTAAGTCTTCTGGTGCTGTCTGGGTACAATTAAGCCCTGTTTCCCTGGAGCTCACAGTTTTCACAGAAATCTCACAAGTCTCAGCAGGTGTTGTGGACAGGGTGGAGAAACAACCTCAAATACAGAGCATAGAGTTAAAAGCAGCATATGAAAATGTTCCCCTCCATGGTCCCCCAAGATGGCACAGCTTCTGTTGAGGAAACAAATACTTCAGGCCTGTCTCTCTTTTCTTGTAGGTCTCTTTCATGTGTGCCCTTACACATGGCTGACAAGTATTAATCCTTCCTGGGAAGTGATTTTCAGTCCAGTGAAACAATTTTTTTCCTGTACAGCTGCCTTGCACCTTGAAAGTTAAGCCCTACATGGAAGGTTTTATGCCTGTGCCAAAAGAGGGGAGGTCTGTCCAGGATCTTCCCTTGGTCCAGCCAGTTGCTACCTGCATCTCAGTCTGTCACCTGGGCACAGCAGCCCTTCATCCTCTGCATCCAGCTGCATTGTCTTCCCTTCCTTGTATCCCACTCCAATTGTTTCTTTCCTTTTTTTAATAGCTATTAATTCTGACTCTGAAAATCAAAAGAGATTGTGATAACATAGGGCCAAGCAGCCTGCTTTCAAAGACCTGTGATTTTTCATCTGTTATCTGTTTTTGAGGAAATGCTGAGTTGTTTTTTCTAGTTTGGATGGTCCTGTCCCAGATTTGAATTTATTTCCATACTGTACTTGTATTGTTCTACCTCTGCATATTAGTGTAAAGCTTCTGGGCATATTGGGTTCACTCATTTATATCCAGTTTATTTTAAAAACCCACAACAAACAAATGAACACCCACCAAAACAATCAGTATCACTGTTTCTTGATTGTGATTGCCTCAATAATTTCTATTTTCACCTGGGAGACAGCACATTGCTGATACTTTTCCACTCTTCAGGCTGGTTTAGTCTTATAGCAGAAGCCTTATTTCAAAATGTGAGATTTAAGCAAATGACACTCTCCATGTTTTCTCACTTGTACTGGCTTCTTATGATTTTTGATTTTTGTGGCACTTCAGTGATGTTCACCAGTTTGCAAATTAAAAAAAAACCAAAAACAAACGGAAGTGCAATAGTCACGGTCAATCTACCACAGTGTCCAGCCTTGCTGGGTTGGAAGTGATTGAATGTTTTATTAGTGTACCTTCCGAACATTTAAATAGTTCATTTTACTATTAATATAAATTACCTGTGCTGGTAGTAATACTAATAGTTTACTGTTTACTGGAGTAAATTATTTGTAACGCTAGGTAAATATTAGAGTGGAATTTATTAGGCTTCATAATTAACACAGATAACTCTTTTTATGTTGCTTGGATTTATCTTTGTTCACTCCCTGTGTTTCTTCATATTCTAGTCCTGCAGAAAAAGTACACTTGTTTTCTTTTTCAAGAATTTTTTTTTAAAAATAAAGTTTGCAAAACTCAGGAACTTTCCTTTCTGTAAGATTATCTTACAGAAAGATAGTTTGATCTTAGTTTGATAATTTCATTTTGGGTTTTTTTTGCAAAGGTATTTATACAGTGTATGTTTGATTTTGTACTTCCAAAGTAATTTTCACTGTCTTATATTGGACATTGTGTGTATATTTATATCTTGTATATATGCACATCTATCTTATATGGAATTGAATTTTATTTAGTTTAGGTTTTAAAGCAGTGTTAGAGTTTAAAGATTTTATGCCTGTCTTAAATTGCAAAGATACGTTATTTGTCATGTTAGTTTGAAAAGCAAGGGGGTGGAAGAGCTCTTGAAGAAATTGATATCATGCTAAAGCTGTCTTTTTGTGCTTGGAGTTTAGGATTTCCTGAAGACATGTTCGTCAGATCAATTCAGAATGTTTTGCTTGCGTGGCAGATACAGCTCAGGTAAGGCAAAGCCCCTTCCTTCCCTGCTGAGGTGTGTGTGGCTTCCCACAGCCTTCCCAGCTGGTGGCACCTGCAGCTCCCCGGGTCCACTGGGTGGAAAGGTCTCACTGGTGCTCTGTGGGGCTGCTCTTTGGCTAACATTTAGAAAATTGTCTTTACTGAGCACAGTGCCTAACCATTCATTTAAATACCTTCTTGAGCTGCAGTTAGTTGTGACTCTCAGTTAATTGCACTTTTAGTTAATGAATTACCTCTGTCTTGGATTTGTATCTGTTGTAGTTACTTGTAGTGCAGCCATGATCAGCTGTTTTTGGAGACATACCTAGATGGAGCTGTGGCTTATGTTCCTGTAGGGTATGATGAGGGCTGGCTAATAATTTTTTCTCTCCCTGCTGTGTTACCATTTTTGTCCTGTGGAGTTCCTGAATGTTCAGTGCTGTGGTGCAGTGCAGCTCGCTTACAACAGCACATGATAACCTAATGAGCATCTTAGCCTGGCAGATCATCTCTCTGCTGGTGGGGAGAGGTATGGGAGATTTTGTCAGCTGCCCTGTCTACCCCAATAGTATTTCCAGCAGGTTGATGCTACTTTGAGCTGGAAGAGGTTTTCATATATCTGTGTTCTTACCAGTTTATTCGGGTCTGCCAAAAGCAGGTCGTAGTTCCTTAGCCACTGCTGGGTCACCTGGCTTGTTGGCTCTCCTGGCATGGCAAGGGACTGGTGGAGCAGGCAGCAGCTGCTGTGATGTTTCAGTGGGCCTCTGTTTGCCTTAGATAAAGCACCTGTAGCAGTGTGACTGTGAGAGGTGGCGTGGCCAAGGCTCTGGGGCATTGCTCGTGCCTGTCAGCATGCAGTGTGTTGCCAGTCTTTATAGTCATGGACTATAAAGACTGGACTGAGAAGTCTGTTTCTGCTTGTTAATACTGCTAGCTGCTTTGCAGGAGCCACCCATGTGATCTTCCTGGTGGATCCTTCCTTTACTAGGACAGTTGAAGGCATCAGGAATGGAATAGATCCCTGCAATATTTCAAAGCATGGGTTAGTAAAAAGAGAGGTGCTTATTAACTTCCCCTCTACTGTGATAGAAAGAGAGGGATGCATCCAATTGGAAAGTCTGCTGCAGAACAGCATCCTGTGTGGGGCAGACAGTGGTTTGGTGGCACACTTGGCTGTTTTGGGATGATCCTGCAGGGTGGTGGCACACTTGGCTGGTTTCCTCTTTTTAGGAGATGAAATACCTTGAAGTGGTTCCCTGGCTGGGGGCATCTGGGAGTTGTGAACAAAAGAAAAGAAAAGAGTAACACCTACTANGTTCCCTGGCTGGGGGCATCTGGGAGTTGTGAACAAAAGAAAAGAGTAACACCTACTACACTATTATATATATAAACAAGAGCTAAATAACTGGTAGTTTCTGACTTTGCCTTGGGACAAGAAATGGTGCTTGAGCCCTGCAGTGGGGGGTACCTGCAAACTCTCTTCCCTCCCTGTCAGCTGGCTGCATTTGAACTTTTGACTTTTGTGCTTTTTGCATTACTAGTAGGATAAATACCTTCCTGAGGTAAAAAAAGAGCACTACCTATGTGGATGTGGGTGGCTTTGATGAGAGGATATAGTGGTGTCATATCAGAGTGTAAGCCACTTGGCAGGTAAGGGTTGCTCAGAAGCCTGTGCTCGCCACCTCCACTTTACAAGGCTGTGTGCATTATTAGCTTCCCAATAAAGAGCCAGAGTTGGTCTCTGCTGATCCAGGTATTCTCTGTGCTGCCTGTCAGCTTGTGTCCCTGCTATCAATATTCACTTTGGCCTAAACATAAGTTTACTGCACTCCTTATCTACTCATATTTCTATTGAAGTAAGATCTCAAGCACCTTCTGTTTGTTTCTTCAAAGGTTTTTATAGCCTAGACCCATGAGTGATGGTTCCTGCTATCCCTACGTGCCAAAGAAAGCCTGTTGTAAAATCCAGGTTTGGGGTTCAGGTGGTACCACAAACGTTGGACTGAATCTGTAAAAAAGATCTTTGTAGGCACCTGGGTGAGAGCAGCTCCTGACAGTTGGGAATGGCCTGTGCTTGATACTGTGTTTTTTTGGGCTTGGAATGGGCCTTTTTTTATTGTCTGGGGTACTCCCCTGTCTTCTATGTGTGCTAAGAGGTGCAAACAGAGACAAATATTTCTCCAGATTGTCCCAGCTTAGGAGGGGCAAGGGTTGAAAGGGCTGTGTGCAGGGAGGTGCATGGGTTTCATGGAAGTGGAGCCCCTTCATGTGATGATCATTGTCAGAGGGAGGATAAAGCTGCATGCCTTGCTTGTGGGGAAGAGGAGAAAAGTCAGAGAGAAGAGACTTTGATCATCCTTCCATAATGTATTTCTGCTTAGGATTCCTCTGCTTCATTGCCCTATCTCCCTGCTTGGGGTGGTGGGGCAGAGCTGCTCAGGGTGAAGCTGAGCTCTGGGGGCAGTGGTGATTACCTGGGCATTTTGCTTTGGCTAGTGCCTCTGGCTGTTCCCCTCTTGGCCTGAATCACCATCCTGTGGCATGTCTGAGGCCATTGGGAAAATGGTTCCTAGGTACCCTAGGCAGCAGCATGGTGACCCTCCACCAATGTGCCAGGTGCTTCTGGATGCAGCTTGAAAGGAGAGGTGCCATCTCTGAAGTCCTGTGGGACCCTGCTGTGAGGCAGCACTTTTCCTCTTGCATCTCATCAGCAGTGGATTCACTTTATGCTGTGATGGGCAGGTGTGTGAACCCTGCCACAGGCAGTGGGGTTCTGTCTCCAGAATGCTCTCCTGGTCACCAGAAATGCTCTCCTGGTGATTTTGTGAGCCTGAGTGAACTGCAATGTTTTGAGCCCTCTGATGTGTAATTAGTTGTTGGTGCTAATAAACAAATGCATTGTAATTTGATGATGCATTGGTGATGCCATCAGTGCAAAGGAGGGAGGGAGCAGGGGGCACACTGAAGGTTTATAGGGCCAGGCCTGCCTGTGCTGTGCTGTGGGTTTGCAGTGCCTGCAGGCAGTGGTTTGGGAGTGTGCCCTGAACTGGGGGTGAAGAATGGCTTGAACCAAAGTAAGCCTCATCAGGGTAAACTTCTATCAAGTATTCCTTGCAGAATTCTTGTAACCAGGTTAATCAACTGAGTAATCCTAGTGTATATAAATGATCACTCTCATGTCTCACTGTGTTATAGAGGTCGGTACATTGGTCTTTTTAAAAACGGCGTAAAGCTTGACCTAATGAGGCAGTAATGCAGATTTTTAATTATACACAAGTGAAAAATCTGACAAACACAGGTCCAGACTTATGCCTGGGGGTAAATCCTGGGGTAAATCCTATGTAATGTCTGTTTAAACAGTTAGGCTTCCTTGGGATTTAGGCTAATGGAACTGAGATCAGGTCTCACATCTGGCTGCTTTTCCCCTCTTTAGTCTGTTCTCTTGGTAAGACTGTCTGGTCTAAAGAATCTGTCTGGGCAGCATTGTGTAATTCTACAAAGCAGTTGGATGTACCACAGGCAGGACCAGAGCTGAGATTTCTGTGGAAGCTGTGGGTGATGCTCAGTGCTGATGATATTAGGAATATGCTGGCAGCTGTAGTTTGGATGTACCTTATTGCAGAGGTCAGGTATACAACAATGAAGCAATACTGCTGTGGCTATGAATGACTCTGGTGTGATACTGGGGGAAGGAATGCATTCAAACTTAGGCCTCTCCTAGGTGCACACAACTTCCACTGAAGTCAGGTGAACTCTCTTATGTGGGGTCCAAAAGCTTTTCTACAGAAAATTGCACATTACTGTACAAATTGATAAAAAGCCTCTCACTGATAGCAATTCCCAGTAAAAGTGACAGTGAGCTAGTCTTTGCAGGGTGCAGGCAAGGCAGGAGGAGCCTGCTGAACTCCTGCCAGCAGGAGTGGGCTCTGGAAGCTCCCAAAGTGGAATTGCCTGCAGAGGTAAGGTCTCCCTGAATGCAGTGGGGATGTCTGTGTGCAGGGATGCCTTGTTAGTGGTAAGGCTAATGTTTCTGCAGCTGGTGGAAGAGCAGCTCTGTAGGGTTCCTGTAGGCACAACTCATCATAAAGTGGAGCTCAGCTGTGGATGCAAGGAATAATTTACCTTGAGGTAAATCTCTCTTTCCAGTGGCCATAAGAGGCTTTGATATGTGTGAGTGTGATGAATCCCACCCTAGACATGCCCTCATGAGTTTAAGCAGTTTGTATTTTCTCTAAAAATAGCTTTTTCAAAGTGATATGGTCAGTTTAGCTTTGATGTTGTTAGGGAATTGTTTAGGAGCTGGACCACAAATTGTAGGTTCCTCTAGATTTTAGCTGTTGGTGAAGCAGCCCTTTAAACAGATTCAGTGGTAAGGGCTAGGCCTCTTTGGAGGTCTCCAAATATAGATTGTATCAACCTAAATTAGAATAGGCACAAAATTAGAGGTATATGTTGCCATCACTAGAATACTTCGAAGTTTATTAAATCTAATGCTTTGGATTGATCACTTTGCAGAGAGATTCAATAAGGGAAAAAAAATTAATGTTAAATAGTGATTGCTTCAGTAGACTTCTAGGTTAAACTTTTTAAATCAGTTTAATACATTTTCCAGTAGGTTATGTTTTGTCATATGTAGTGATTGTCTTTTATATTGATTTAATTTTGTGTGTGAAGAATGGAGCTTTTAATCAAATTGGTAATTAATTGTTAGAAGCTTGTTAGACAAATAGTAACAAACTTCTTTGTCTCCAAATACTGTTCCTATGTATGACAGACAACATTCTCTCCGTTGTAATGCCTTAATTTCTTTTTTTCTTAGCAGTAGAATTTAGTGAGGAGAGCATGGAAGATGCAAAGAACCTTCTTCAGGCAATCTCCTCATTTATTAGAGATGCAGATGCTTATATAAAAGGACAGCTGGTGTGTGACCCTGTTAGAGAAGACATATTGTGGGAAAGGTAAGTGCACCTCCAGTATCTTAAAAGATTGTGATTATGTGAGCAGTAGTTTGCTGACAGAGGTTCTGTTTAAGAAACAGGACAAGCAGCCCTCCCTCCCAGCCCAAAAACCGAGGGCAGATTTAAAAAAAAATTCTCTTTCTAGCCAGCTGTTTTTGCCCATAGGTAGTCTGCTACACTCAGTTAATTGTGATTTTAAATCTGTGTTGCTTATCTGGTGTGTCTGTTCTAGCACAGACATCTTTGCCCCTTGTGAGTGATACAGGAGGCAAAGCTATGGCAGTTTTGAGGCTCCCAGTTCGTAAGTAGAGCTGGAGTAGTGGAGTAGTGACTGGAGGAGAAATGCGATGACTGAAGAGTGACACACCTTGAGCACATGAATTTGTGATTAGGCTGGCTGGCACTGTGGTGTGCAGCAGAGGAGAGAAGGGGCCATTGGCAGGGATGTCATAGGGAAGGAAGCAATTACAATTGTTGTGACCCTGACAATGGTGAGCAGAATCCTTTTGGAGTCCATTATGAAAACCAGATTATTTTCAGGACTGAGGTGTGCTGTGTGTTGGGTGCAAAGCTGAGAGCAGGAGCATGGTGCTCTGGAGTCAGCGTAGGATGGGCATTGACTGCCCTGAAGCAAGGTTAGTGCAGGCAGCTCTGGGCTGTAGAATCAGAGGGGAGATAGTCTGTACTGTAGAGGTGAGAGGCAGCTTCCTTGTGGCTCAGGTACCTCACTGTTAGGGAAGCTTGTGGCTGCACTGACTGAGGGTTGCAAGGGCACTGGAGCATGTTACAGGAAAGTGGGGTTGCATTAACTGGTTGTGGTATTTGGCAAAAGCAAATCTTTCAGCAGGAGGCTGCAGAAGATCTGTTGGTGCAAGATAAAGCTGAGAGACATGAGGAAGTTGAAATGGATAATCAGTAGGGGATGTGTGGGAGGGCACAACTTGTGTATTGCTAGGTGCAAAAACAACCAAAATGAAACAAAGCTCTTAATTAGCAAAGTGTTAGATACTCAGTAGAGAGGGGGAAGCTTGCAGAGATAAGTGTTGGGAAGAATGAATTTGAACAGCAGCCAGCCAGTATCTGAGGGGAGGTAGGCATTCCAGGCAAAAAACATCCAGAAACAGGCAAAATAAGGCTCAGGAGAGCCCCAGAGATGCTAGGATAGCTTGAGGTTCCCCAGCTAACCCTGCTCCTTGCACTTTTTTGGGAAGTGGCATCCTTGGGCCAGCGCTGTCGAGCTCTGTCTCGCCTGGCTGTGTATGAGAACATGCTGCCAGCAGCTGTCTGCAGCTCCCCATTTATCCTGCTGCTCTCCTCACCTCCCTCTCCAAGTGGCTGCAGCTGGTGGCACTGGTTCCATGGTTGCCCACTGTGCTGGTTGCCCGCCCCTCTGATTAACTGGTACACAAATAGTCCCACTGGACCTTTGCATCTGGGCCACGGTGAGTGGAATCCCTGGGGATTGGGCTCTCCTGGGAAATGAGGAGACAGTGCTTGGTTCTGAGTTGGATCCTGACAACAGGATTCTTGGCCAACCCCAGGACAGCTTTCTTGCCAGACACTGGAGTGATGCCTGTGATGTGCCTTTGGGGGAGAAGCATGCTGTTAGCATGATTAATGGGCTGCTGGAAAAAAAAAAAACCAGAACTCAGTAAGATCTTAGATATGNCGGTGAGTGGAATCCCTGGGGATTGGGCTCTCCTGGGAAATGAGGAGACAGTGCTTGGTTCTGAGTTGGATCCTGACAACAGGATTCTTGGCCAACCCCAGGACAGCTTTCTTGCCAGACACTGGAGTGATGCCTGTGATGTGCCTTTGGGGGAGAAGCATGCTGTTAGCATGATTAATGGGCTGCTGGAAAAAAAAAAAAAAAAACAGAACTCAGTAAGATCTTAGATATGCTTCATATCAGCCTCATTTTCCATCTGTTTTTAAATGATTTAAGGCAAACGTAGCTCTGTTGTTGGCCCCTCTGATTAACCGTGTATATTTATTGAACGGATGTAACACTTAGGATTTTGACATGCATCAAATTTTTCCCTTCACAGCAGAAAGATGTATTCTCCCTGATGAGTGCAGCACTGCCCATCACAGGACAGCTGGGAAGGAGATGGCAGTGTCCTTTCGATGACTCCCCCTGGCTGAATGGCTGATGAATTCAGCATACTGCTGGCATCTTGTTTGTCTTATCTTAAATGTTACCTTTTCTTCTTGAAGGCTAGCCAACACAAAAGTAACCGTGAAGGCTGCGTTTGCAGATGACTTTGACACCTCCAGGGCTGTTGCAGCAATTATGGACCTCATTCACCATGGCAACAGACAGCTTAAGGCTGTTACTAAGGTAACCCATTAGGATACAGAGATCAGAAAATGACAGCTGTCCACTGTCCTACTGCTTAATGCAGACAGATTAGTTTATTGTTCACATAAGAAACCAGCAGAAACAAAGCTCCATAAATTGTTGACCTTAATGGAGCCCATTTGTCCTGACCCTATCACAGGAATTGTGCATGGCTATTGTTCTGTGCTTTGTTGTGTCCAGAGGATGTTTCTTTCCTACTGCCCTATATTATTTATACCTAAGGTTTTTGAAAGGCCCGAAGCCATTGTAACATGCTGCAAATTTTAATGCTGGTTCTGTGTTCTCACCCTGCTTCTTTACTTAATATCTATGCACAGAAATTAAGCTAAACTGAGAGGTGATGGGGTTGGTTACTGCAGGGGCTGTGGCCAGCAGCCCCAGGTGCAGTGGACAGTCATGGTGGCGAGCTCAGCCTTGGGTGGCTTCTGCTGTCAGCAGACTCTAACTGGCAGCAGCATTCCTGCATGAGTCTGTCTTCACATGGCTTTTGGCAAATAAAAACCCTGTTAAGATCTCTCATGCTGACACAAAGAAAGCATCTGGCAAGGACAAGACTTGAGCAATATACACTATCTGAAGCACTTCTGGGTTCTCTATTTACCAACAGCTCCCTTTGTCACTCAAGGTGAGCACCTCAGCCTTGTTGCTGTGTTCCTTGAGAACTGGTGTCATCGTGTTCACCGTGTTTGTGCAGTTAAAAGAAATGTTGTGTACATGGTAATTACTGCTTTTAAGAGAGAATTAACCTGTTGGTTTAGAAATCCTCCCTCCCTCTAGTCCTGTTTTGGCATTGGCTTTAAATTCTGTCCTTAGCCTTTTCTTTACAAATTGACTCTCTGAGTGGCTCCCTGGCCTGAAACACTTCTCAGCAGGGATCTGTAATGGCATTGCCACTCCTAAATAAAACTACCCCCATTTTTTTAGTTGCTGTTTGTTCCCCCTGAATTCCTCCTGTTAATTGTTTTGTTGAGAATGGGATGGGATATTTGTGGGACAGCTGGCTTGGATTTCTTGGTTGAGGTGGTGGAGCTTTTCTGGGTGCAGCCCAGCTGTCTGGAGTTTTCCATCTTTATTATGAGTGTAGTTTTTCTCTATAAGAACTGTGGGTAAATCCACATAATATCCCTCTCATTGGCCTTCCTGCTAAGCATTTCTCACCTTAGATGGCATGCTCCTGTTCCTTTCTGCCAGTGGCCTTCTCCAGCTCCTCCCAGTTCAGATCTTTCTATACATTTTAGACTATAGCTAATCTCAGGCCCTAATGAAGATGTCAGATAAAATCCAGTACCAGCTGTTGATTTGCTCGTGCATGTCATCTACTATTATTTTTTAGGCAAGGGTTAGTGCCTTAAATTGCTCCTCAGTCTGTCGTTTAATCCTTATTTTATTGCTGCTGATTGCTGGTGCTACCAGGGCACAACAAAATGCCAAACACTCTCTCAAAGCAGTCTCCACATGGATCAAATCAATAAGATTTTTCTAATAATATTTTTTAATCTTTTATATTATAGGTGCCCATGAATGTGGGATTTTGTGCTTTTTATTTTGTTCCATACACACAGCCCTTTCATGCCCCAGGTGCTATTTTTAGCTCTAATTCACTGCACACATGTAACCCATGGCAGCTTCTCCTTCTCTTCGCTATGCAGGCTGGTGATAAGCTCTTCCCTTCCCTCGTTTACTTAAATCCCTTCCTTTTGTGCTGTGAGGTGCTTTTATATCTCTGTAAGATTGCCTGTCTGGGCAGGTGTTCCTGGTGGAGGTAGATCTTTATAATTAGTAATAGTTTTCCCTTGTGGACTAGGCTGCAGAGAGATGCTGGGCTTTGTAATATGTATTGACTGGACAATCTCTTTTGAGTGTTTTCTAAACAGGATGCTGGATCTCCTAGAAGCTCTGTTGTGTATGGAAGCATTATTTCCTATATAGAAGGCTTTTTCAATGCCCTTGGGATGTCCTTTGGAGAAAAACAGGTAATGAAATATCTCTTCTATGTGTTCGAGGATGTGGTAGCAGCCCCGGTGTTATGTTTCATAGAGTGCTTTCTAAAAGCATCGGATGTAACAAAGATATTTATGGTTTTAGTAAACCTTTCTGCTCTGCTTGCAGTTTCTCCTGTGATGTTTTAGGAGAGTGTATGAGCAGGTGGAACAAAGTGTGGGCTTTTTAGTTCTTGGAGGTACTCCTATGTGACTTCTGTACCAGTTTTGCTGCAGAAATGAAAGACTGAGGAATGAAACAAGAAAAAGTTATCATTGGAGGTCTTTAAATTGTCCTGTTATGTGTCTGGTTTTCCCTAGCTTTTCTTCCTCTTCCTGATGGTAGTATCCAGGCTGGCTTTGATAACTGTGTCAATATTTGCAGTTGTGAGGGGTCCCACTCCTCTGCAGAAAGCCAGGGAAAGGGGCTGCTCTGCTGCGAGCCATGGAGGGGCATGGGGAGGGGAGGACAATGAGCTGGGGATGGGGCCCTTACATAACTAGTTCTTGGAAAGATAGGAATAGGGAGAGAAAGAAAAAGGAGAGAAAAGCTCAAAGCAAACTACTGAACAGGAAAGAGGGTCATCAGTATGGAGGTGGTATCTCAATGTATGGAAGGGAAGCATTTAAAATGACACAAGGTGTTGGAGAATAGCAGATTGTTGTTTGCTCCTCTTCCACTCAAATATGGAGCTGAATGCAAAGTAGTGGAAAACTTTCTGTAGAGAAACTGTTCTGCAAAACAGAACAGTGATTTTGGAGAGGAGGAGAAGAGAGTAAAAAAATGTAAATAACATTATTTATCTTTTGAAAATCAGGCAGTATAATGGTAAATGCATTTATATAGCCTGCGTCCATGGATTTTCTCACAGAATTTCATCCAAAACAGTGGCTGGATGTGATTTGGCTATGTGTTACTCCTCACAGCCTGTGGTTTGCATGTTAATTTTTAGTGACATACTAACTACTTAAATTTTTTTGTTAGCTGGATGGCAAAGTCATTCCTCCAGATTCTGGGCTGTCTGTATGCAGGCATCTGCTGCACCTATATTTTTGCTGAGACAAGTATCTGAATGCTTTTCTATGTTGTAGGCTGTGCTAGTCCCTTTCTCTGCATGACAGGAGGATCAGCAGAAGATGCTGGTCTGAGATAAGCAGGAAGAAAGGAGCACCTCATCAGACTCCTCTCTGTTCCTCTACTCTTTCAGCTTCCAGTAAATGAATCTGTCAAAATCTTCATCAGAGAGGTCCATGGGCTATTACAGTTCAATAGATAAAAAGGTGTAGGGATTGTTCCCTCACTCTGAGACCAGCCTCAACAGCTCAGCATACAGCCTTTCTTGCCCCTTAGCCAGGTAGCCCCAGGCATGCAGCTTGCCAGGAGCAGTTCCTGACCACAGTGGGTCCTGGCATGTGTGCTGTATGGGAGAGAGCTGCCTGGCCTGGACCCTGCTGTGCTAGCAGTGCAGAGGATACAGGCGGCATTGGGCACCCTCATTTGGATGTCTGCATGTAGCCTGTGGATCTGTCTTGCTCCTGGGCTGGGATTCATCTCAGCTAATCAGCCTAATGTAGCTGCCTGTGCTTCTGAAGTCATCCGTGGGGATGCTGAGGAATGGCTTGTCTCAGTCTAGTGGCTGTGTACAATAAGAGTGCCTGTCTCTGTCTCTGCATTGGCAAGAGAAGATCTTTCCTGCAGGGAGGTAAGATGAATCCATCTGGAAAGGTGATGAGTGAAAACCATCATGCCTGTTCTAGGCCTGGGAAGCTTTTGCTCTCCGAGAGAGTGCAGAGTGTTGAGTGTATTGCAGGTGCAGCTGGGGGCAATCTGTGGAGTAAATAAGGACCAGAAATTTGAGATCAGCCCTGAGAGGCTACAAAGTGTTTTATGTGGCAGTCAGGCTTGTTCATCTCCTAAAGCTGCTCCTCCTTTTGAAGGCTCTCACTTCAGTAGGTGCCTGGTTTGAACTCTTGCAATGGTGTTTGTGGAGGCATGTTTCTTACTCCCATCATCATGGCTTTCCCTTCTGTATTTATCCTGCCACAGGTTACTATGGAGCATTTCTGGCACTTAGATTTATTACCTTTTTCAATCTCATAAACTTTTTCTTTAGTATAGTTACATGTTTTGAAAGCTTGGGGAATTCACTGCATTTCACACTCTTACCTTCAACAGCTTCCCCCTCACCTCCTCCTTCTGCTCCTCTTTGTTTGTCAGTGACCTCTGAAACTCTGCTCCCTTTTGTTTCTATCCTGCTGTTTGGTGACGAAACCCAGTCTCCTCTGGCTTTAATTACTCAGCTGTTCTTCTGATCCCAGATGAGGTTGCTGCCAGGAGCTTTGCCCGTGGCCTCGGTGTGCTTTGTGCTCCCACTCTTGTGTCTTAGTGATAAAACACCATGGTGGTGTTCTCTTGTTTGTTGGAGGCTTGTCCTTTTCCTCCTCCTTGGGAGTTTGTTTCTAGTGAGAAACAGGGACGGTCTCTCTGCCAAGGGTGAGACCAGGAGCCTGGCTGTGCTAGTGCTGAGGAGTGGCCTTCCTCTTCAGCTGACTCCCAAGCTCCTGTGCTGGCAGCTGTTGGAGCAGGACTCTGTAGGAGGAGTGAGTCTGTTCCCTTCCTGAGGCATTGACCAGCAAGACTCCTGCCAAGCCAGAGGAGGCTGAGGAAGCTTGGAAGTGGCTGAGGGGAGGAAGGGGCTCAGCTGCAGCCAGGAAACACCCACACCCTGTGTGCAGTAGCTGCTGCTTCCGTCAGGTTTTTTTGAGTGGCTGAAACTTTGGGTAAGGTGGATCAGATGAAAGTTCTGTGGATTTGGGAAGGGTTTCTGTAGATGAAAGGAGAAAGGATAGGATGGACTAGAGACTTAAAGCCACAATATTTACTTTTCCTGGTTTGTGTTTCCTGAAGGAGGTCTGGAGCTTAAAGATGGGGTAAGGGGCTGATGTATTTTCTGTCATTGGACTTCTACAGCCAAGGAGCTGTCTCAGCTGGTGGCTAGGCTTTCCTTGCTATGTTGGATTCCCGTTGCCAGGCGTTTCTTACATTAATTTGTCTGATCCCTTTTTAAGTTGTGCACGTTTCAGGCATCTCTGATGTTTCCTGTGGCAATGAGTTCCCCACCTGGGTAATGCAGTGTGTTGTGTTCATGTGAGAGCACTCAGCTTTCCTGCTTAAATGCTTTCCTGTACAGGAATATGCTGAATTACTTCCAAGTGTGACTCCACCATAACTTTTTGTCCAGCATTAGCGAGATGGTGACATTTTAATCCTACCCCAGTATATGGAAGATGCACAACCAAGAGAAGTGATAAGGCCTCACATTGCTATGGAGATGGGGTTGATTTTTTCAATATCGCACTCAGATGTTTGTAAAGCACCCTGTTTGATTTCTAGGTGGCTGTGGGAGGAGACAAGTCTGCAGTGCTGTGCAGTGTCATCGAAGAGCTGGTGAGGTTCCGCAGCAAGGTCCGTCAGTACGCGCTGGCTCTGCCGCACGCAGCGGACGCCGAGGAACCCAAGCAGGAGCAGAAGGAAAAGAGGAAGCAGTTAATGCAGGAGAGAAAGCCCCTCTTGGAGGCTTGTGACAGTCTGCGTGGAGACCTTGCTGCCTTTGGAATCCACATAAAGGTAGAAGACAGTAACCCTCTTTGCGAAACTCAGTCACTTTTTTAAAGCATTTAAGATATTTTTGTTCTTCGTTCCTCTTCAGCAGCTTGTGGTGTTGTGCCCTGCTCCCTGTGTGACTGCAGTAGCAGGAGGTGGAAGTCAAGCCCTTGTCTGGCTGTACTACTGCCTTGTCTTCTGCTCCCCCTCAGCCTTGTGTCTCCATGCAAGCCGCTGAAAATCTCATGATCTTCAGCAATCCCTAAATTGCCTAAGTTCAAATCCAGAAGGAAGGGTGTGAGTAATGTGTGCAGTCTTAAAAAAGATTGCAAAGGAACTGGAAAGTAAACCAAGATGACTTGTGAAAATAATGCCTTCTCTCTCCCCTACCCCACACTCCCCATCAAAAATAAGTCTTCATGAGAAAGCTTCTTCCATCTTCAGCAGCTTCATTCCCAGTTGTTCCTGAGCCACAGGGACTTTGCCCAATTCCTGTGCTGCTCCTCTCTCCATCCTGCTTTCTACTTTTAGCCTACACCTAATTCCAGTGTTCTTTTCTGTATCTCAGTGGCATCTCTGGCTCGAGAGAAGACCCTCTGTGGCATTACTGCCTTCTGGTTCCAAGGACCTGCATTACTTTAATTTGAAGTGCTGCTTCTTCCAGTTCCTCTTGGTCATTGCCCTTCTTGCCTCTGTGAGGCAAGGGTCAGTGTTGCTCCTTTAGTGGAGAATAATCCTCCACATTCTCTCCCTCTGTCCAGTTTATACTGTTCATTTTTCCTTTGCTTGGGAACTGATCCTGGCAAGTCTGGTTCCATCATTTTACCAGTGGGAGGATGGGAAAGCACAGTGACATCAGGGAGTGGCAGCACACATCCATGAGGGCTGTCACTTGTCAGAGCTCCTGTTAGAGCAGAGCGTGCCAACACAAACCGGGGTGAGGGCCAGAGTGTGGTGGTGGTGGTGAGCTGCAGCTGTGAAAGGAAAGGGAAGTTGGAACATCTGCTTCCTTTAACTTGTTTGTAAATCCCCACTACACTACCCTGTCAAGAAAGTTTGCAAATCCAAACAACTGTGCTGAGACAAACTCTTGGAGAAGCAGCCTGACTTCTCATCAACTGGAAAAGTGCTGCAGCTCCACCTCCATCCTTTTGCAGATCTGTTTGGGTTTGTTTTTAAAGGGATTTACATTTGAAAACCCCACATATTAGTCTGAGCCAGGATTCAAACCATTCCATTTATTTTAAAAAAATTTTAATAACCTGAAGCTCAGCATAATCGGTCCCAGGACAGATTGCTCCAGAAGACAAAGCACACACGCACTTACAGGCACACACACAGCAAGCATCCCAAGCTGAACTCCTGCTTTTTTTGCTGATACTGTGGAAGCATCCAAATGTGTGTTGTGAAGTTAGCACACACCTTGCTTTTGCAGATCCCAGAGTCTGCAAACTGAGTGGTGCAGCTCTGGAATTCCTCACACAGGCTCACCGAAGCATGTGTGCAACAAGACACAGCCTACACAAAGCAGGGTTCTCCCCACCCTCTTGCTCATCATGAGTCTGCTTGGCTGAGTCAGCTGATGCCAAAAATGCCCCGGTAAAACAGCACCTAACAGGGGTCCTGCTTGCCTAGTAAGTGCTTGAGGAAGTTACGTGAATTTCTCATTTCTGCCCAGCCCCTCATTTCCACACAACGTTTGAGCCTCACACTGTGCATGCGTTAATGCCAACACACTGCCCTCTGTTACGTGAGGCTCAAGCAAGCCTCTGAAGCAGGAGGAAAAGCAGTGGAACAGATGAAGCCAAGCCTCCACTCCACCCAGACTGGGAAACCCCCGTGGTTTGAGGCCGGGCAGGGAGGGCGTGGCTCAAATAGCAGCTTAATTTTCTTAAAATTCGGCTTTGCAGAAAGGGTAATTTCTCCTTCAGGTTCTAGCTTGTGATTTCCCTACTCTGGTTTCTTCTGTCAGGTTGTTCATTGCAAACGATGTTGGCTGAAGTTACGTAACTTGCAACAGACTGATTAAAAAAAGTCCCTTGTCATTGTAGCATGCTTGGAAGCTATGCTTCTAAGTGAAATATAGTCATTGAGTATTTGGGCATCAAACAGTTTTCATTTTCATGTAAAAGAGGATTCAACAGTTCCAGCTGCTTTCATGACTTGGTGCTCATGGAACATTGGCGTGTGTCAGTGTTCAGATTAACTTTTGTTTTCAACCACTGCAATCAAGCAGCTGGTTCTAAATAGAATGTTCAATTTAGCTGTAATATGGCCTTTCAAAAACATGACAGTATCACATTACAGATACTAAAATCAACAGGCTTCTGTCCTGAGTTCAGATCAAACATGTTCAGCAATATATTCTCATGTATTGAACATCTTTTTTCAGGGACATGAGCCGTTGAGACTTGTAAATACAATTGCATGAGTTGAGTGTAGCTACTCATGTGAGAAGCTGCACCCTACTGCAGCATCCCACGCTAAGGAGGTGACATTTCTACTTCCCTCTGAGCTAGGAAAAATTGTCTAGTTTTGCTTTACAACTCTGAGCATTAGTAGCAGTGGCATTCCTGTGAGATTGTATTGCCACCTCTTTTGCCCAGTTGGATGAACAGCTTTGCTGAGTGAATCTTGGTTAAAAACCTGTGATCCAGTCTGGCAGGACTGATCTACTTATTTTTCTTACAGGACAGAGCTGCTGTTTCAACCTGGGAAATGGTGGAAGGAGGGCAGACAGAGAAGCAGACTGAGAAAAAAAGCTGATCCATCATCCTTGGACTTGTTTATTTCAGCTACTTTGGCAACTGTTGTAAATACTAATTCTTAAAAATAAAATCTGTTGAACAGAATGGCTAAAAACGATAGCATGTAATTTGAGCTAAACTGTTGGCACTAATACTTGGTAAATAAATACAGGCCTTGCAGCACAGGTGGTGGAAGCATCCAGAATACAAGGCAGCATAAGAGCAGCTGCACTGACTTAGCACAGACATGGGTCTGTTTTACTGCAGGAACTGCCCCAGCCCAAATGCTGTGATCTGCCCTCACCCTGTGTTGCTGACCTGACACAGAACTTAAACATAGTGAAGGCAGAGGCAAGAACTTAGGCCTCTCTTTAAGGTGAAAACAGTTTTGCTTGTTGTTTTGACAATTCTGCTCCTCTCTCAGACACAGGAATGGGGGATACTTTTAACCTTGAAAGTATTTCCTTATTGCAGTGGTGCTGCTTTGATCCTGTGAAACCTTCACCTGTAACATGATGGTATCGCTGCCTGTAAGGCTTGGTATCTTCTGCTTTCTCAAGCACTGGGAGTGCAGCACAGTCAGGATCCCTCCAGAACTGGGAAGATAAACTTAGGATGTATATATATTTGTATAAACTATGTTTAATTTTTACCTGTTCAGTTACCTTTTTGCTGGCCCTGGCTGCTGTGGCTGTGGGCAGAGGTGCACAATCCTCTTACACCTGAGGTGACCTGTGTTCTGGTACCTGCTCTTTCTTTGAATCAATTTGTGAAAACATAAGAACCAAGAACCTGGGTTCATTTACAAGACATTTGTGTGTTTTTAAAGTATCTGTTCAAAAGGATAAAGGCTTTTATACTGTTAAGAATAAAATGTGTAACTATTTTTCTGCTCCCTTTCTCCATTATCTGTACTTCCAGAGGAGAGGGGGGTGTCTCTTCATCCAGCACTGGGCCACAGGTGCTTACCTGACACAGCTGGTATTGTACATGTGCTCGTGGCAGTGTTGTTCTAGCAAAACAGTGAGTGGTGAGCAGCAGTTCAGCTGCTGTGTGAAATGGGATCAGCACACACCAAACGAAGTCCAGTCCATTTGCTATTATTTTTATTTCCTACCAAAAGAAACTGCTACATCTCCAGAATGTTTAAAAATTGTAACAATTTGTATACATTAGTGAATAACAGAGTTACAGCTTCTGTGTAGCTTTGAAACCAACAGGCCAGGTTGAAATCTGTACTGAGCTCTGTTAATTGATTGACTTTGCCTACATGTCATTTAGGTAATACCACTGATGTTTTAATTACAAGAAAAAAATGCTTATTTTAAAGGCAGTAGCTGTTTTAAAATCAGTTTTAACTTTCTGATTTCATTTAAAAGTAGTCAGGTTTCTCAAATACATTTAAGGGAGGAAAATAATAGCTTAAGTTTCCCCAAAGATGCAGACAGTTTACAAAACTGCTTAAATTAAACACCAAAACCTAATTTCTTAAGAGTAGTCTGTGAACCCTCATAGAGCAACACAAGCAAACACTTAAAAACGTATTTTAAAAATAGGTAACTGGTTTAAAAAGAAAAATGCATCAGGGTGAGGTAGTAGTCACAGTGCATCCAGAAATACCAACTCTAAGGGCTGAAGGGAAATGCTTGGAGTAGCCTTCCTGATTCCAGGTGCTTTCTGCAGGCAGCTATTGCAGGGAATGAGAACAGCCTGACTGGTCTGAGACACCACATTCCAGCTGGGAGCACTGCAGGAGTGGCTGTGCTGAGCAGGGAACATCGCGACAATGACCGGATGTGTCCGTGCTGGTTCCGGCGCCTTAATGAGCAGGAACACCTGGAGCTGCATTGGACATTCAGGGGCAGTACCCATTTAAACTTACTTTGCATGAACTTGCCTCTCTCTCCACTCTGCTTCAATCCCTACAAGCTTTCACTAAAGCTCCAAAAATTTAAGGAATGGTCCAGTGCAAAATCCCACTAAAGTTCTGCTTTTTACCTAATGCTTGCCTGCTCTGCCAGTGCACCAGAGCAGCGTGGTCCTGACAGTGTCTGTCTGTCCTGCAAAGATCAAGTAAAAGCCTCTACACCTTTTGCTCTAAAAACTGCATTCTGCAGCACTATGCACTGCACCTGAAGCTCAAACACCAACCACCCTATTTCTGTTCCTGCCTTTGACTTGCAGCGTATGCTGCCTGACTGCTCTGAAGGTACAGGCACGAGCCCTGGGCTGCCTTTTGTTCCTGCAACTCCTATTCCCACTGGCTCCTCGCTGTCCACCTACAGCCCTGTGTGCTGGGCTGCTCTGAGCTCTAACCCAGCAGGCAACTGGAGTTTTAAAAGCACTTCACTGTTCCATGATCACTGAGAGCTGAACCAGTTCTGCTGGCTATCACCGAGTTTCTTGCCCCACCTAGTACCTCTCCAAATGACAATTTCACAAGTTCATTGTATTGAGTCAAGACCAGATAAAGAAACAAATTTATTTCTTTTTCAGGTCAGCCTAATTATTGTTTAATGAATTTTGCTGTTAAGATACCTATAGCATATCTTATTCTGCCAAGGAAGAACCTTGTAAAAAAAATAACAAGACATTACAGGAAGGAATTCCTTGTCCAAATGAATGCTGCCTCTGGGACTGAGAATAGGAAAAGGCAACTAATTACATTCAAAATCTACAGCAACTCTCATGCATTCCCTTTCCAAAGAGGCTTACTTTTTGCTTCTTACTATACTAGCATGGCAAAAAATGAAGTGCAATAGCAAATTCTAGACAGCGGGTCTAAGAATGACAAGTGACAACCCTGGTGAAATCCAAGAAATTCAGTTGAGCTGGTGGAAGAATTTTATCTAAATATCAAGTGCATTTTTTTTTTTTGCTGTTCACACTTTAGTTATTGCTCAATAACTATCAAAAAGAACAGAGGAATACTTTCAGTTTAGTTTTATTATATTATAACAGTTCTGCAACTACAGCTTATTTCAGCCAAAACATTTTTGTATTCCAAACTCTTAAAAAATATCTACATTAATCATATTTTTCTATTCTTAAAAATAAAAAATATCTACCTAACATACCAATGCTGCTACAGCACGTGAAAGGGTGCATTATGTAAATTCTACGGTACATGTAATTACTCTTGCAGTTATTGTTCTTCCTTTTCTTCTTTGCTGCTTTGGCTTCAGGTTTCAAAAAGTTTGTTAAAAGCTGTTCCAACTTCTGAAACCATGTCAGAGGCGGTCATTGAACGTCCGAATTTTTGGAAGGCTTGGTGGTTAGACTGCCTCGTGAGAGAGCAAGCTCCAAATGCAGCCACTAGAAAGGGATTTTGACTGAAAGAAAAAAAACCAAGAAACAACATTATAAACAGAATCTGAACACTTCTGTGCAATTTATAAGGTGGTGGACATCATCTTTGTACTTGTAAATGTTAGCATTGCCAGGAAGGCCTCTTAAGCAAATGTTCTCAGACTCTTGCACTGCAGAGCATCTTTGTCTGAATTTTTAAAATCAAATACTTCCCTACCCATGGTGCAGCATGTGGCTGAGTGAGAAACACCACCAGGGCCAAAGCACGCACAAGGACAAAAAGCTTAAAAGTGGGGAAGGTGTTCCACGTGTGGTTTTACTGTTGTGAAGCTTCATGCTTTCCTTCAGAGGAAGACTGGAGGCTCACCTGGCAGCCTTTCAACCCCCTTTCCTCTACATCCTCTGGGTAACTCCATTTAGTTTTGTCTTGCCAGGGTGGGGGAAGGTCATGGGGATGCAGACAAGAGATGATTTCCAGCAGGGCCATAGAGACTGCTCCAGGGCCTCCATGAGATCAAAGGGCTACAGTGGCAGGTGAAGACCACAACACAAGCCAAGGCACGCTGCTGTAATGCCTCCCACACACTTATGAACTGCCCAAGACAGTGTACCCAGACCTGTAATGCTGAACCCAGCACAGTCCAGAGCCACCTCCACCTTTCACCTCTGGAGCATCTTTCCATAGGCTGGGCCATGGGAGTCTCTTCTGCTGCCTTCAAACAGAAAACAACTGCAGAATAGTTCAGCAGCCAGTGCTGCACTCCAGGTCTGGCTGATCAAAAACCTCACAAAGCTCAGCCTCAGCTGAGCCTCGAACACCCTAAGGACCTCGTGACTCCTCTGCCAAGTGAGAGTTTTGTTAAGGATCCCAATGTAAAACACAGGCAAAGCAGGACATGACTTTACAATTAGAGGTTACCTAAGCAAAATTTCCATGTACTCATCAAGGTGCAGGGGCATTTAAGCCACCTTGAGAGTTAATCCTGGATGCCCAAATACTGCTCTGAAACCAGAGCTATGTACAGGCTCCTGGGCTCAAGGCAGCTAAAAGCAGCACATCCTAATTCATCAGCATCCTCTCTACTCCAGTGAGGAACCCTACCTGCTGTACCACTAGCACCCCTGAAAGCCAGAGCATGGTCAGTGTTTGAAAACCTCACTGTACAGACCCATTTTGAAATGCCAGAGCCAGGCAGCTGGAAGGACTGGCTGGACTGCCTGCAGTGCAGTCTCCAAGCGGATGTCCTGACTCACTGAACCCAAAAAGCTCCTCCTTTCCTGCAATACATGAGGAAGGCAGGATTGGTACAGCAGGTGTCTGTGAAGGGTCACCTTAACACCACTGCAGGAGACACAATGCATTATTGATGCCAATTATACTCTTTCTTCATCTATAAAATAAAGGAGTTTCTGAGTGAGCTGTTTAGAAAAGCCACGGGAGCTCAAGTCAGGAGAGCCTGGAAAACACGTGCTGTGTTTGCTAATCTCTCCAACAATTTAATACTGCTGTGCTGTACCCCATGCAAAAATGAAGTCACTCTTTTGATGACTTAAAACAGAATTCCTCCTTTGGTGGCAGCTGCAAATTCAGATACCCAGAATGACACAAAGGAAACCCAAGATTGTGTGTGTTAGATTTGAGGCCTGGTTCAACTCATTTCCCCTGGGGCACCTCGTGCACTGCCCTTGTAACACAAGCACAGCCTGGAAAACTCCCATGCACATCTGACGCTGCGCACCTGCATGCAGCATCCCAAAGACTACAGAAGGTCTCCACTCCTCAAGCTTCCATAGCTCTTTGCTTACTGAGAAGAGGGACTAACTCCCTGACTGCTTATCTGCCTTTCAACTTTATTTAAAGCTGATGCTTTCACAGAAAGACTCCATGACTATCTGACCCAGCTAGTTCGGCAGGAACTGACATAACTAAAAAACCAAAAGCCATCTGCATGAGCGCTTTATGTACAACCAAAGTGGACTGCCATTTGGTCTTAAAAGAATTACTCTCTTTGAAACTGTATTTTGTTTGCAAGTTTCAACACATCTGCCCCACTGAATTACTTAACCACAATGCAGGAGGATTCAACAAAATAGAAAAAACAAAGCCAAACAACATGTCTTTTGAATTATGGATATGTTATTGCCAATAACTACCACTTATTTATCCTTTCTACTTTCTGCCTACATTCAATTGTTTTGAAAACACATACCTCATACATAAATGTCCTTGTGAACACATCCAGAGGCTCTTCTTCTGCCCCAGACTTGGAAGATGTTAGATTACTGAAGGCCTTGTCTTACTAAAATTATTACTGTTATGCAGAGTGCTCTAGAACACCCTTATACTTTTTAAAGGTACACGGATACTTTCTTACCAAAATCTCCAATTTCACTTGGAAATTTATATAATAGCAGGTTTACGACAGTTGCCACAGGTGAACAGAGACTCACAGCAATTAAGTTATTAATTAATATTCATACCCATTTGTTTTTTCAGCTCCAGCAACAAATGCCCAGTGTGCCAAGACTCCAAGAGAACCAGAGAGGAGGTCCCCCTGTCCACCACATCTCCGGCTGCTTCCTTCATGACTGCACACAAGTACTGTGAACACACAAACCAAAACCAAAGTCATGTGCTTTTATCCCTCTGTTCACAATGACAGCACTGCAGCTGCAGGGTTACCCTCTGAGGCACACAGCAACTAACAGGGGAGAGACTTAACACAAGAGATACACAATTCTTAAAAAAAAAAATTGCATTAACATTTAAAAAAATATTTTTCTCATTACCTTTTAATCCTTTGCACGTAACATTGCACATTGTGCACACTTTCTCCACTCAGCCTGCACAGGTGAGTTTTGTTATTCATGTGCCATCACCCCAAACTGGACCAGGTCCTTCCACAAAGCCATTGTACAAACACAACTCTTCAGTGTCTCTGACCTCCAGAGTTTGCCAATTTAAATCAAGGTGTTTACAAAAAGCAAATGCAAAATAGAACTAAAATATCAAATGTTCTACCATGTCCCATCACAGAAATATCTTTACTGAAACAGCCTTTTCCTCAGGCTTTGTAAAAAGCACATGCAAGACAGATTTTTGTTTTTCTGCCAAGTGACAGCGTCCTCACCCTCCGTGTATGTTTCTGTCAGCAGTGTCACTGTGGATAGGCTGTGTCAGGATATCAGATGTTACATTTCTATTTTAAATATAACAAAGGACCTTCATCAAACGGATCTCTTTGTGCAGATTTAACTATGAGGAACACACAAATGGTTTCACCACATTTAACTCCTTTGTTCTCCACTCTCAACAAGCCCAAGCAGGAAGCCTGGAGGACATACAAGGGCACATAAAAAGAAAACAGCATCAATTCTGCTACCCTTCTCCAAACTCTTTTGCAAGTATGAACCTACCCTTAGCTTTTTTCTTGCTTGGCTCTGAAAAAAAACCCAGGAGAAATTTATTTTCCTCTCCTAGGAGGATGAAGAGCTGGCAGAATCATGACTGGCCAAGTGTGATCCTTAGCATCTGCAGTCAGCTACTGCAGGATTCAGGACTGTGCACACAATCACTTGTGTGCTGCTGACCATGCCAAATATACAAGCAAAGGATAAATTAAGATCAGGCACTGCTTGGACAACAGCTCTTGCCTCAAGCCTGGGCTGGTTTTCTCCAAAGAGTATAAAAAGAGCAGCTCAGGTGTTTTAGAGGGAGCACTGCCCATATTTTTAACTTTTGAAGAAATTTTCCTTTTTCAAACTAATGGAAAAAATTTGCACAGAATTGAAGGACTTGCAGGTGCATCTTTCTAACTAGCAAGTAATAAAAAACAACATAATGCCAATTAAATCCCTTCCAGTTTGTTATGTGCAACAGCAAAGAACTGTACTTCACTTCCATTTCCTGGCGATCCTTCCCGCAGTAATTGTGGGGCTCACAAGGCCAGGCAGTTCTGCGTGTTTGCTGCCACTGAGAGGGCAAAGATTCATTAGTCACAAGCACAGCACACATCACTGCAGCCTTGCCAGCAGTTCATTTTCCCAATCACTCTCCTTCCCTTCCCCCTCCCCCCCTCAAATTAAGATTCTGGATGTGTTTCTCAGTGAGCAGTAGCTAATGTCAAATTTCACAAGTGTAATGCCCTTCTGAGTTAGCTATCTGAAGAAGGTATGCCCTTTTAGGTGGCATGATTTATTCTTATTTTTATTTTAAATACAGTGCTTTGGAGAAATTACCTCTAATTCTACTACTTTGAAGATGCTATCTCACAGGATTTTCACTTTGAGGGCTTGAACTCCCGGCAGGAGGCAGGATGGAAATCCTCTGTTCAAAAGCTTTGGGGCCTTCTGACTGACAGCTGAGCACAAGCCCCTGCTTATTAGCTGTATGTCACCATCTGCCACTATTCTGTAGCCCCACAACCTTCCAGTAATTTTTGAGCTGTACAGGAAAGCAAGTTCTCCTTAAACTAGGCCAATTATAATACTCTGCTAAATAAAAAAAAAAAAAAAAAAAAAAAAAAGAAAAAAGAAAAAAAGGAGTCTTTTGTTTGTGGTTTTAAAAAGTAAGTCTCAAATATGTGCAGACTACCTCACAGGCAACAACAAAAGCAGACCTTTGTACTCTGCACACAGATGCTGGAAAACAAATCCATGGAATACCTTCAAAGAAGCAGAACTAGAGGAAATTCACTGGAATGAGGAGGAAAAGATGTAAGACACAATTCTTGTGCAGAGGCTCGGCTGATCAAAGAACATCTCAAAATAAAAGGATGATGAACATGACGACAGGCAATGGGAAAAGGATTTAAAAACACTTGGAAATTACAGCCATTATTAAGAGCTTTTAAAATACAAAAAGGAATCCCACAGTGGCATCAAGACAAACTGGCATACTGCTGAATCAGTGTAGGATGCTTCTCCCACCCTTCTCCTAGAGCAGCAAAATAAAAGTGTTGTCTTCATGCTGCCCCAGTGCAACATCCCCCACTGCATGTCTGAGCCCTGCTGTGGAGACAGTCCCAGCAGCTCTCTAAGGACCACGGGGGTGATGTCTTTGCGTTGCACTGAGCAGTCACAACCAGTGGCAACGTTACAAGACCTCGATTAGCTGGACATGGCTGAAGTCAGCTCTGATGCCGAGGTGGGCAGCCCCATTCCCTGGAAACATGCACAAGGCTCTGTTTACATGAGGACAGAGCTGGTTTTGGTCTGTTGTTCAGAGGCTGTAGCACGTTCAACTAGGGAGGGACATGAACATCAGCAAACACAGAAAACAGGGTTCTTGGGAGAGCTGAGGAGACCAAGGTGACTGGGTGTGGGACAACCGGGAAACTACAAAGGCTGAATTCACCACAGTGTGGCGATTTTGAAAAGGCAGCAGCCAGGACCACTTAAGGTCAATTAGTCTGACACCAGATCAAAACAATGGAGAGGTTCAGTATAGTTCCAGTGAAAGAAACACACAATTAACACTGGCCAAGCTGGCTGTTAGGGCAGAGTGTCTAGTTCTGTTTTCTAACACGTCTGAGCAACCAAATCTGACGTCATTATTTCTCAGGGTAAAGAAAACCCACCTCAGTATAAGCAGCAGACCATTTTTTAATGAAAACTGATTTATACCAAGTAGTTCTCAGGGGGGAAAAAAAAAGAAATTACTCAACTCTCTAGCACTTATCCATGCAGCACACATATACTATCAGAAGAAAAGGCTAAATGAAATAAAAATGTCATCACTGAAGAAATGCCTGCAAGGAGATCTGCTAGAGTCAGAACAACCACAGTCCTATTCAACAGTTTCAACAGTCTCAGCAAGTAAACATCATGAAATTGCTGCCAGAGCTTTAGGCAGCAAATACAACACATCCCTCACATATAATCACATGGATTTCTTGTGTACCTAAATCCAAGGAAATAATTTGTACCGAAATTAGTGCAACAGAAACAAAAAAATTGAATGCTGTCATACTGACAGAATATTGTAAAGTAGAAATTCAAGTTTTAGGCTTCAAACAATTCAAAACTCTGCCCTAGACTTTCTGGGTAACTGTGGCCAAGTATCATTTAGTGATTCTATGTTTAATGTATTTCAGGCCATAAAATATTTTGAAGAAGTGCTGAAAAGGGAGTGATGATAAGATACACATTAATATTGGTGAAAGCATTCAGACCATGGTGCCACATCTAGCTGCATCATTGTCAAGCTGAAAGAACTCCCAGCCCAAATTTTGCTGCTGCCAAAAGCCCAGAAGAATGACCTATTTATGGGTATCATATGCTTAATTAAAAAAACCAAAACACCACAGTCTGTTAGGTAATTGAAAATAGCTGTCCTCTCTTCTGAAGGAAAAAAAAAAATTGGAATGCAGTAGTTTTGCTGAATTCAAGCACTACAGGCTAACTGGGAAGCACAGATTTTGATGTGGCTGTATGCAGGCAGCAGCATTTACAATGCTAGCTCCTGGATACACCACAGTTAGAAAACCAAAGTTTTTCTAACAAAAGGTTGTGTGTGTCTGCTTGTTCCTGATTCACCCAGTAGCAGAAAAAATAAATGGATCTCTGGGGTGCTTTTTACTTTTGTATTTAGAGCACAGCATGTGAAATATGGAATAGTTTAGTTGTTCTGATGATGGTCAAGGAGGCTGAGGAGCCTATGTGAAATATCACATTGATTGAAACTGCAGACAAAGACTGGAGATTTAAATTTAATTCCTGAATCTCAGACATCCTGAACTAATTCCCTGCCCTTGTTTTCCTCTTACAGAGGAGGAATATTACACTCACCCTAATGTGGCCAGGAATCCAAGTATGAAACACGACCACTCTAACTTCTGATACAACCCAACTGGATCAATCAGCTAACAGTCACCCCACACAACAAACACTCCAGTTTAATTAAAAAGCTTAAGATTTCCATCTTCTATGCAAATAATGTAGCTACCAAGGATCACTTTGCCCCATTAATGCAAAATTTAGACCATTATCAGGTTTTTAGTAAAATCTCTTACCAATATACATCTCTGCCCTAGCATGTACTTATACTAGTAAGAAATTTATCTTTTTCCTTTTGCAAATTAGTTCACAGAAGCACATAGCTGGAGACCATGGATTCCCAGGAACATGTCTGAGTGCATACAGACAGGGAAACCAAGCTTAATGACTCTGGCTGGAGAAACAACTCAACTGATGTGGAAAATGTAAGTTGGCTTTTATATAAAGGGTGCTTATACTTTTTTATTCCCTAATCACACTTTTAAAACTTAGATAAGTCCTTGAGTGCAAGATAGAGCAGGCAATTTAAGCTGAGATGAAAATGACCCAAATTTTCCATTAGTTTTGTTGGACAGGCACGGGGGCCAGGGCCCAGGTGAACAGTGCCAGGGAGAAGCTGGCTGGGCTGCACGTGCCAGAGACAGCACAGTGGCACCAGGGACAGGAACCATCACCTCCCCATTCTGCTCATTCTGCAGGAGCAGGACTGGAGACAAAGGTGCTGCCTCTCAGTTACAAATCTAGGTGAGATTTGCTCAGCAGCTGAGAGTGAGCCAGGCAGTGACAAGCACTGAGCAGCTTCCTTTCCAGCTGTGTGGGGAGATGAATGGCTGGAATTAGAAGTACTGCTTGGGCACTTCTGGCAAGAGTTGGCTTTTTACCCCATGGGCAGTACTCAGTATTCTGCTTTGCATGCTTCCTTGCTTCTTTTGACCACAGCTGTAGCTGAGCAACTGGAGAGAAACTTTGGTTTCTGGTTCCAGGTAAAAGTAGTCCCAGGCAGTAGTGGGATGGTTCCCACAAAGCCTGCCTTTTGGAAGGGAAGAGGGTCAAACATAGAAAAACTCACTGTAGTGTTTAAAAACCAAAATCCAAATACTCTACTTCAAGGACCTAACCAAATTTTAAACATGTTAGGAACTAAGGCTGGTATAATCACACTTTATTATTGACCAGTTCTCCAAAGAATAATGAAAAGATAACCTTAGAGAGCTGTGCCATAGTGAATAAAAGCTGACTTACCTTTTACCCACAGGCTGAGTACTCATTCCTACCCTGGTCAGTGATGGCACTGATATCACCTACCAAGAGCATGGTGAAGCTCATCTTTGTAGAGCAGGGAATCAACAACTGTAGACCAAGCTATAATGTGAAATTGCAAAAGGAAAGAGAAAAAGAGTATATAAAACTTAATTTAAAATCTTGGTGATTACGTTTACAGGCCAATTGGCGGCTCACTACTGAAATGGAGACAAATTTTAGAAAAACCTCCTTTATACTGGAGGACTGCTACTGCTTTCACAGAGGCCAGTATGTGACTTTCAGGCCATAAGGAATCACCTGCATCAGCAGCTAGTCTGATCTGTGAAAAAAAGCTTTAGAGGTATCCAGACACTTCAAAGTTTGTGAATCTAGCGAAGTTTCAGGTACGTGGCTGTACTTGTTAATTTGTCTAAATCTTACTTTGAATTTATTAAACTTCAGCTTCCCATCAGAATTTATTGAGCCTCTCTGTGTAGATTACAAAGCTTTTTGCTGAGAGTAATTTTTCAGCAATACCTGACACCAAATCACCTGCTAACCCCTTCCGTCTTCAGCTGACAGAAGCAAAGTTTCTCCTGCATTTCCTACAGACTCATGAATAAAAGTACTGTCAAAATAACCACTACACTCACTCTAAGCTATAAGGAATTCACAAACCAAATCTCCCCTACTGTGAAATTTGGCATCTTCAAAAAGCCTTCCTTTCTCAACAACTAAGCATAAAACACTAAAGTTATATGGTTAAGTCTGCAATTTTTCAATTTCTGGTTTTCCTGGGGAGCACTGAGACTTGCGTCCCCTTTTTTTTTTATTTCCCCTGGAAAGCACACATGCAGTATTTTCCCAAAGGAAAAAGTTTAAATGTAATATGTGCAAACTACAGTGTCAGTAGGCTGAACAGAGGAGGTCAAGCAGGAAATGCCTAACAGGTAGGGTTTAAGCACTACAAATGGATGATGACATGACAAAAGGCAAGAGGAGTACACAGATCTTTTCATAATGTTTGATTGTGCACAGATGACATTGGCCCGATCCAATAACCTTGGATTTCTCTCATGCATGTAGTCTTTGCTGGAAAAAAATGACACCAGATCAAAAGAAGAGACAGATGAAAAATAAGAGCAAAAAACCTGAGAAAGAATTCAAGGTCAGTGACATGACAACATATTTCATGTTTGGCACAGAGCACACAGTAGAATACCCTTTCCCAATGTAATTTTGCATTTGAAAAGCTTTTAAAAAATGACCAAAGATCAGACCCAAAGAACATTGTTGTTAAAAGGAAGCTGAAGTCTGTAGTTTCTGCAGAATTCTCAAGAACCTTTTTCAAAGTCATGCAAACTCAAAACCAGTTCTTGTCACAGACATTCTAACCTCCTTTCTTAGCTCAGCAATGCTGCCTGTAATGTCTGTAATCCAACAAAGCATCAGTGATAGCACCAAGGTAAGAACAAGAAAGCTGCCTATAGCTGGACATCAATCAACTACTATAAAGGCACAGAACTGTTTTTATTTCACAACAAAAGCCACTTCACTAATAGAAGAAAATACCAGAACACAACAGAGACAAATAACTAGGTGGGGAAAAAAAAATTTAAAAAAACAAACCCAAAAGTACACAAGACATACATGAACTTGTGCCACATATGAACATTCAAAATTGAACTGGAAAGAACTTCACTTGTTTCCTGTTTTTTTTAATCCTGCATGACAAGAGACATTGGAGAGCCATCCTGTCTTTCCAGCAGGTGTGGGGCTACACTTATCTCAAGAGTAACAGTTCAAAGGGAGAACAGACATACACTAGATAATGTACTCAATCTAAAGTGCTCACCCAGTCTTCCCAAAGGTCACTTAAAAAGCCACAGTCCTGTATAAAAAGAATATTGTTGACATAAAAGCAGAGGAAGAAGACAACCACAATGCTCTAAAGCTCTCTAGCTGGCACAAACTGGAGTCAAGATATTTTATCCTCCAGCAGATTCCATCCACCCTTAGGCCTGGCCTGACTGTCCAAGGTTACAAATCCAGTCTGCTATGGGTGCCAATCTGACAGCAGACTTCCTGTGGGGAAACCTGGTACTGAGTGAGGAAGGTCCTTCACCACACAGACACAACCATAACTGCTCCCAGGTCCCACTTGTTGCACAGTCTGCTACAGGATCTGCACTAACGGGGTATGTGGAAGGTGGCTCTGTCATATTTTATCTGCTTTTCTGCTATAAAAGACTTCCATGGCTCCCATAATGAAAAATTGACTGTATATACAAAACAGTTCTGAAGCAGCACAAACATTTATCAGAGATTAGCATTTCAAGTAATTAAAAGCAGAGCTGCTGCTTGTTATGTATGTGAAATAAGACCATGCAGGCAAAATGTGATGAAGGCACTTGTGAATTAATTTTATACTGATCACAGTAAATGATCAGTATAAAAAAGCATCAGACAAGCAGCTGATTTTATTAAGTATATTTTAAACCATATTGGTATGAGACTGTTGTAATGGCAGCCTAGAGTTAATTTTTTAATTTGTCAGGGCTGCTATGAAGTCATATATGTACATGCTAATCTGCAGCCCCATGATGGACAGCATCAAGGAACTGAGCAGGTCATGAGCCTCAAGACATCTTCATTTCTCACACACACTGATACATTGTGAACTAACAGTATTATTTTGTATCAAAATATCAAAATGACAGCTGCACTTACATAAACCATCTCAGCAAAGAACTTTCAAACAGTTCACGAAGATTAAATAATTAATTTCTCAATACCCATAAAATATAACATCTAAACAAACAAAATAAAATCAGCAACTTTTTTCAGCAAATAAATTTAGTTGCACTCTTAAAATATCAATTTACACAAATCATCTAAAGGTGATCTGCAAAGGCAGCAATCCCTCCAGTCTTCAGGGGAATACAGCCAATTGCTATACACTCTACTGGACTATGACTGAAAGCAAACAGAACAGAGCAATCACACTGCCAGAAGCAGAAGGCTTCACTTACCCTTCTCTCCATCTGAAATAAGATCTCTTTCTCCCTTTTGCACAACTGTCAGATTCCCCATGGCTTGGCTGAGTCTTAATACACATCCATGATGATCACTACTGTCTACGGGGTCTCTAAGCTACAACACAAGAATTCCATACACAGTTATGTATTTTGCTATTAGAAAAACATATTCTAAAACATGCTACTTACATATGCATGGGGGGGAAAAAAAGGCAACATCATCAGTCTTTCCATGTATTTTTTTCTATACCCACTGCAATGTTAAAAAATGCATGGGAATGAGTCTTCTTTTAAAAAGAGCTCAGTTTAAGAATATGCATTGCTGTGGCAATTATCCCATGGAATAAAAACCCAGAGTGTTTCTCTCTCACATACAAGAAACAGCATGTAATATTTAAGCCAGTAATAGGTTACTTATTTTCAAGGACAAAAAGACTAAGCTTGCACATACTTAAAGACCAAAAAGGCAAACAGCTCACCATGGCTTCATACAGTCTACTGAACTCCATGTAGTTTGGAGTAAGAATAGCTCGCTGGTAGCCTTGAATAAGAGAAGGCTGCTGGGAAATGAGCCACAGTCCATCCTGCAAAACACAGTAAGAAGAACATTTACTGAATAGATTCTTAAATGTTAAACCACTGACTGAAATTAAGAAAATACTTACTGCATCAATAATGATAGGAATGCCTTTCATTTTCGATTTCTCTATAATACCCTGCAAAAAAAATGCAGATACTTTTAAGATGCTTGTTAATTTAAATCTTGTAAGATCCAAACCAAATTCACGTAATAAATCTGACCATGTAAGTAGTTTTTACAAAGTGATAGAAAAAAGTCTGTTATACTCTGCAAACTAATGTAAAACCTTTTCATAGCAGCAGGTAATTTTACAGTCACAACGTTTTCTCCCTGGTTTAAGTGTCCAGAGTTGGTCTGTGTATTGGGTACTCATGGCAAGGATTTAGGAGGGGGAAGAGGGGCTACAGGGCATCTCTGAGAAGTTGCTGGAAGCTTCCCTCATGTCCAATAGAGCCAATGCCAGCCAGCTCCAAGATAGTCCTGCCACTGGCCAAGACAAAGCCCATCAGCGACAGTGGGAACATCTCTGGGATAATAGATTTAAAAAGAGATAAAGTTACTGTGCTGAGCCAACTGCAGGCAGAGAAGAGAGGAGTGAGAATATGTGAAAGCTGCAGCCCTGCAGGTCAGTGAAGGAGGAAGAGGAGGTGTTCCAGGCTCTGGAGCAGAGATTCCCCTGCAGCCTGTGGAGCAGTTCAGCAAGGCAGCTGTGCCCCTGGAGTCCATGGAAATCCAGGGGAGCAGAGCAGGTGGATGCCCAAAGGAGGCTGTGACCCCATGGAAAGAATGCACTGAAACAGGCTCCTGGCAGGACCTGTGGCCCCATGGAGACAGGAGCCCACACTGGAGCAGTCTGCTCCTGAAAGACTGCACCCCCTGGGAAGGGCCCATGTTGGAGCAGTCTGTGAATGGGAAGCCCGCTGGAGAAGTCTGTGGAGAACTGTCTCTTGTCAGAGGGACCCCCTGTTGGAACAGGGGAAGAATGTGGAGTCCTTCCCCCAAGGAGGAAAGAGCAGCAGAGATGATATGTGATGAACTGACCAGAGTACCCATTTCCCACCCTCCTGCACCATTGAGAGCAGGGAAATGAACCATTTTGGAGTTAAAATAAGCTTGGGAAGATGGGAAGGGTAGAGGGAAGGTGTTTTACCATTTGGTTTTATTTCTCATCACCCTACTCTGATCTCATTTGTTATAAAACTCAATTAATATTCCCAAGCTGAGCCTGTTGCACATACTTCAATATAACAGTAACTGATGAATGATCTCTCCTGTCCTTATCTTAACCCACAAATTTTCTCTCCCCATCCAGCTGAGGAGGGGACTGATAGAGAAGCTTTGATGGGCAAAGCATCCAGCCAGGGTCAATCTGCCACAATAAGCAAACAAACAAGTAATCTCACCCACTCTGCCTGCTTAGGAGGCATATAATGCCAACACAAATCACACATAGTAAACATATATTTTCAATTAAAAAAACCCCAGAAAAGTCCCAGTGAGTACTGCCTTGATAGAAATTTACCAATAACTACAGTAACTACCTTCAGTTGCTTTGCTGCTGACAGCCCCACTGCAGTATTAGCTTATGGACAAACAAACATCTGAGACAAGCAGTATGTATGATGTCACACCAGAGCAGGTTCTGGAGGTTTTTGGCTTTGAAAGCAAAATCAAGGCGGCCCAGACTACAGACCATTTGTAGAAGTGGTTTTTTCAGCAAGCAGTATCTCTGAGCAGACTGTCTGCCCCTGCTCTCCCTCCTAACCCAGCAGCAGCAGTGACTGATCCTCAGGCTTTTTAATGAGCAGCAGCTGACAGTCAAGTTTTTTTCAGTGTTGGCTATTACCAACTCATCTTTGAAGCTGGAAGGTTTATCTTTTTCCTGTATAAGATAACAGAGCATGGTATCCATCCAAAAGTTTAATTAATTTTGAATGTTATTAAGCTCTTCAGATTAGTTATCATATGGCACCAAGCTTCACAGGTTAGCAAGACATAATGTAAGGAATAAGAAAGCCATTTTTAATTAATGTTCAGGGCATTGAACATCTCTGTTTTCTTGTATAGTGGTCAAAATAAACACTACCCACCTTGCTCCCTGTAAATTACTACATATGACATATATATAAACTCACAAACACTACGACCTGACTGATTTTCCAATAGCAGTGGAAAATATTTACCTTCTATTTTCTTTGTGGGGCACTGTTTGCAGTTTGCAAGCATGAGACTACACACTGCTCTAAGCCTGAGGACTTAACACACCACTGCAGCTACAGCAGAAGCTACTAGAGAGTAGAAACCTGTCCTACACAGACTTGCACAACTTGGGCTGTGTGTCAGACTGCCAGGTGCCATCTCCTGTGAGATCCCTAGGGAACAACCACAGAATCTTCTCTTATGCTCAGCTACTTAAATAATTTTGAACCAATCACAAGTTTTACATAACTCATACTGTTCAGCTACTGCTAAATTATTCAAATTTATTTTGTAAATTTATTTTAAGTAACTATACTTAACAGCTGTGTGAGGATGGAGTCTTAAAACACACCCAGAATTAACTGTGGCATTCTGAAAACCAGAGCACCTTACTTTCAAAGCTTTTAAGAAATGTATGAGAAAGTAATTTCTTAATTCATTCATGTTAATCTGCACAGATGTGCACAGCTCAGTTTTCCTTCTCAGAAGCTGCACTGCTTTGCCCCTGCTGTGTTAAGGTCATTAACAATTACATTTAACTTGGCTCACTTTGTAACAATAAAACAAGGCTGTAGATCTAGCAACAAGATTTTGTGTTTTGCTGTTTGTATTTTCCTTGTATAAATGAGTGTTATAGATCCAACAGCCCAATTATTTTTGAACCATACTAAGCTCTTCTGATTAGATATCATAGGGCACTGTGACCCAGACCTCAGCAAGATCATCCTCCCCCAGTCTTTGAAGGTACAAATACCTTTTACTGCAACCTGGTTTTCTAACTGGTTATAATTAGAATATTTTTGTACAGTAGCAGCTTCACCAAACTCCTTCAGTACACTTAAAATGATTACTGCTCCACTTCCCACAAATATGAATCACCAGTTTGTTCTAGTATGTCAACTTCAGTAAGCCAGTCTTTCATTACACTTGTTTTTCTAAAACTAAAAAAAGATTTCCCCAACAGAATCAGCAAGGAAGTCTGAAGGAAGAAACCAGATCTCAGGAGTCCTTATCCTTCCGACCCATTCTCTTAAATGCATTATATGCAATCTAGGGAAGGAATTTTGCCAAAGTTCCCCAAACAGCTGAAGTTTGGCAGTTCCTGTTACTGTTTGGCCCCTTTTCATGTTTCCTCATAATTGCCATCTTGGCTACTGGAATCTCTTGCTCTCTCCTCAATAAGCAATCCTGAAGATCCATGGTATACCAAAAGAATATATGTATAAGATTAAAAAAATGTGGAAGTTACAAAGCATGACAATCTATCTACAGCTAAATAGCATCTGGAAGGCCAGATCACTGGTACACTTCAGAGAAATAAAGCATTTTTTTCCTAATCATGTTTTGAGTTCCTATCTCTCTAACACATCCTCCACAACCCTGAAACATTTCACCTCTACAGAGAAATTTCACCTTCCTAAGTAAAACCTACTGGGCAAGCAACTTTTATTGTGTACCAAGCCTCTGAGGTATCAGTTTCTAATCTAACATACTGAATGATCTTTGCTTGTTCTTCCTCTCCTTATAAAACAAATAATCAGGGGATACAAAGTCATTTGTCTTATTTAGAAAGCTCATTTTTAATTAAAACAATGCCAAACAAAAACAAAACTAACAAACAAACACCCCTATCTCAATCATCTTCCTCTCCTCTACCTTCCTTAAACCCAGACAGAAACTGCTCGGTGACAGACAAGGAACCTCAGAGAGGAAGTTCTGGGGAGGGAAGGGGTGATTTTGAAACTGTAATAAACCAGTAAAGATCAGAGAACCCCCTAAGTCTGCCACACGTTTGAAGGATACAACATTCACAGGAGAACCCCTGTTTCCTACTGATTGTGGCCAGGACCACTGGAGAGGAGTTCATCCCACCAGCTTAGACACCTCATTCAGGGTGGGATGAAGAGCCACCTGAAGAGACAAACCTGTCCCTTCTCAGCTATCACAGGGGGTGCAGAGACACCTTCCTGTTTTATTTTCAGACACTAAGAATTAGGTGAGATGAAGCCCACTTTTAAACATGCTGTTTCTGCAAATATCATATTTAAAAAATCCCTTAAATATTTGCATTAAGAGGAGTTTATGGCAATTATGGCAACATTATGCAGAGTACTTTGTTCCTGGAAGCAAAAATCAATTTTCTGCGGGATTTGGAATGGACTTTTTTGGTTAATACCTGTAGATACAGAAGAACCTTCACTGCTAATTGCCCAATTAATACAGCTCAGACTAACTCTGCTTTCACACCAAAAGCTATCTAACCTTTCCTGATAAAATTCTATGTAAGAGCAGAAATCATCTGTTCAGTTTTATCCAATGTAACTATTATTTCTCTGGGAAAGGATTTAGAAGAGAACATTGACAATTAAAAATACCAAGAAATGTCACTAAGACAAAATCTGGAATCAAAACACCGATGACAAGTGAACAGCAACACGTACAGGTATCAATTATAAGCTGAAGACATCGCCCCTTCCCTTCAAATAGCATTTTGAATATTACAATTTTGAAGATTCTAGCTCCAGAACACCCCAATGGACAAACTTTCTGTGCACAGAATGTCTTCTGCTACAACAGTGGTGATTCAGCTTGGAGCAAGGCAGGAGGACTTCCTTCAGCTGATTCCTAAGCCCTCAAGGACATCCAAAACTGAAGCACTGGACTCACAAGGCAACCTTGGCACGAGTAACAAAGCAGAGAGGACAATGATGAGAAAAAGAGGATGATACACTGTCATCACCCAACCTTATGGCCCACAGCCACACTGCGTAGCTAAGATATCAAAGACTGAAATGTGGATCCTTCCTTTGCCCAGGCAAAAATCCAGTCTCTTACCTTTCATATTGAAAATCTTAATAACGGGGCTTGGGCAATCTCTGGCTAGAGACGTTCTTTGTGTCAGCTGGCTAAATACTTGGTAGTCCTCTGAAACAGTGATTCAACATTTGCGTGAGGAAAGGAAAGGAGGTGTCGACCCCCTCTTATTAAAATCAGGGATGATTAACTGTATTGCAAGACTGCAGTACTCATGCTAGAACAAATCTGTAACAGGAGTTTCCTCTCCTAATAACAAGACCAAATCTGAAGCTTCTATTCTCATTAAGCCAAAGAGGAAATTACCTAGGATTCACACATCCCACAAAGATGCTCTATGGGACAAACTCTCTCACAGTTATTATCATTTGTTAGCAGCACCAAACACTTGACATTTGGAATCGCCCAAAATAGTATTTCAGTCATTGCAGTTTTTGGTGGTGGTGGTTGAGGGAAGAAAGCCAGAGAGGGTAAATTAACCTCAATCTACTCCTACTCTACCCTTGAAATACACGATTTCCTAAAAAACCCTATTTCTTTGACTCATTATTCAGGAATTCTACGCAAGCAACCTACTCAGTAAGAACTGAAAAAGAACTTGTGTCACAGCAGAAACCATTGGTCTATCTGAGGAAAGGCAACTCTTTACTGTAATTACAAAAATTTATAATGTAAGGATGAAAAATTGATGTATTTTGGGGTTTTTTAAATTATAATGGAATACACATTCATATATTTCATATGAGACATATTTTCATGCAATGCATTCATTGTAGTAGAAATCTGGTTTCTGTCTCAACTTTCACATGGGAATTTTAAAACAGATTCCCAAACCCAAATTCCAATCTTTAAAAGAAACCCAAAAGACAAAGCTGAAACACAAAAAAAGCAAAACCATCGAAACAAAACCAAAACACACCAACTACCACACTTCCCCCAAAAAAACCTGAAACACAAAACCTCCAACACACTGATACCTGTACAACACACACACAAACACAAAATTATTCAGGCTGGGAAGGACTGCAGGAGGGAGAAGCCTGAAGGAACAAATAGACAGGATACTGCTGACAGAGGACACAGTAATGCAGAAAAGCGTGATATGATTTAACCATTTGATAGCCTGGGAAACACAAGATTCACCTGCACTGTACTAATGGGGACATCCAGGATTCCTGCATACTTCCACAAGTGTTATGGAAAAGGGAAAGTGGCTGAGATGAGCCACTGGTTGTAAGAAAGAGCCACGTGGAGAATGGTGGGGAACATGTGAGGGAGGAATAAATTGCTCCTAAGTACAAGAAAAGGATTCCTTATCAGCCATGGAAGTCTTCACAGAGCAGCCACCCTGAGGCCCAGGGGCAGAGAACAAGTGGTGCTCTCCCAGTGAGTGCCCACAGCCCCTTGGAAAGAAACTGCAGCCTGGATTCCTCCCCCCAGGCCCACGAGCCAGCAGTAACACCCATTCTGTTTATGCTGCCCACATGCAAGAGCAGGAAAGCTGGTTCTCCACAGATCCACAGAAAAGACAATTATGTAGGTTTGCCACACCTAAGTGTGGCATACATTTCAGCTTTTTTAATTAGATGTGGATTAGCAGAAAAATGCCTGCAGTGACTTTTAATATATTAGTAATTTTATCACTTCCTATGTTCTTCCTCATGAGCTAGTTCAGCTACACAAAACTTTGGCATTTGGTGTTTACAAAGGGAAGAATCAGGAAATTAGAGCCAGTCATTTAATTATAAGATTGAATTTTAATGAACAGAAAACCAGATTAGCAGAATATATAAAGCAACATCTATCCCACAACAGTAATTAATTTTAGTTTTGCCATTTTTCTACCTAGCAAAGATTGTTTTTCTTGACATCATCAAAAAACACTGCATTTCCTCAGTCCCTTCAAGAGTCATGCCTTGACCCACTCCTGGGAAAAGTCTTACTCATGTTCTCAAAAAGAAATTCAAGCCTTAACATACCATAATAATGGACAGTATTGACCAAAATTACATCCAAACACTTTAGGAAGCAGTGCCTTCAACCCAGGGAAAGTGCACTCCACTGCAGCCTGCAAATGCTGAGAATGTAATTACACACTCTGGTTTGGTAAAGACATGCAAATGTGCATAACCTGACATTGGGAGTGGCAATCCCTTTTACAAAGAACCCTTCCCTAAAAGCTAGGATCAGAAACTGCTGTTGAAACACCGCCTATAATTGCTTATATTTTCTGCATGCATGCTGCTCTCATCCAGCAATCCTGAATCCATGATTTTGTCTGAAACAGAGAGATTTAAAAAAAAAAAGAGCCAAAACTTTCCTGTAAATGCTGCAGCTCAAAGCATTTCCACACATCCTCCTCCCCAAGGTGACCGAGAGGAACAAATAAGTTCCACCCCAACACGCTGCAAATCGATTCCCACAAACAGGCACTGAAAGCCCTAGGAAGCATTTCTGCCTTGCTTGCTTCAAGTCTGGATAAATGCAGAG
The DNA here is from genome assembly GCA_013397295.1 of Polioptila caerulea. Lineage (NCBI taxonomy): Eukaryota > Metazoa > Chordata > Aves > Passeriformes > Certhiidae > Polioptila > Polioptila caerulea. The sequence goes on from VYXF01007953.1 coordinate 382,708, forward strand.
TTAGCAGGGACTCAGCTGCAATAGAGGTCAGGAAGCAGCTCTCTGGTGGAGATGCCTGGAAAATGGGCTTGGCAAGCAGGAATTTGTAATCTTGCACAGCTAGAAGTAGGCAAATATCCCAGGCTGTGCTCAAGGCTACAGTCATAGCTGGCAGGGGAGGAGAAGCTTCCCTTAATATATTTTATTTGATGCAAGAAGTTTGAAAAACATTAAGAATGGAGTTCTATCCATTCTCACTATTTGAGATTCTTCCCATTAGAGCCATATTTTCAGAAATTTTGAAACTGGTTTTGGGCTTTTTATTGACTTACTGGTTAAAATGAGCAGTCGTCTCTTAAGCATGCTTTTATTAATTCCTACAAACAGATCCCAAGTATCATCCTGTTTTCAAAATCCAGAAAAGACAATTAAAATCTCTCTTTGTGGACAAGAGATATATACAAATCACCTTTAACTAGCCTAATTGCCTGAGTTTTACTTTATGTATTTTAATGATATGTATTACCTATCAATAATTCATTAATAGCTCCCCTAAGTCCTCAAACCTCATGCAAAGAATGACCACCACTTGTGAATGAGGAGTCACATAATGGAGATAAATATCCCTTCTCTGGAACAAACAGGCTCTTCATCTTGTGGTTTATGCTCCATTCAGTTTAAGTTGGTCTTTTGTCTTTAACTGTAGTACCATATCCTAGGCCCTGTTTTCCAAAACAGATTTTCAGGTGCACAGCAAAATATTTCACTTAAGCCAGACAGTTTGATAAGGACTCTAAAGAGTACCCCCCTGCACCATCAGGCTCATTAAGTGCTTTGGGAGACAATGGAAACTGTTACAATTAACAAAGATGAAGACACTGTAGATGGTAGCTAATCAAAACTGTTCTATTCTACATTAATAAAAGAAAGAAAATTATTCATTTGTAGATTCCTTCTTTGAATTCAAATTAGATCACTTGTCTTAAGCATGGAGGAAAACTGCAACTAACAGTTTTTTAATATCAGCTTCAATCACATGCTAAACTCCTAAAGAAGTGACATAAGCCAAAGTAATGCCTGAACAGGGAAAGAAAAGGCAAAAGCCTCTGAAATACTGTCCTAGTTATGAAAAAATCCAAAGCACTCCTTTTTGCCTATCTCCCCCCAAAATCATGGTCAACCAGAGACCATTTGAGAAGCTACATTTATACATACATTTCAGCCCTAAACACATGAAAATCCACTTTTAAGTATTAATCCTTTTTATTGCAATCCAAAGGATAAATATCTACATCAGAATAAATAGAAGCAGTAATTTTTCTCATGCTCTCATTCACTGAATGTTTGCACTCACAATAAAAACTCTACAAGGTTTCCAATTTATAGCTGATTATGTTAACCAGTTTTGGCTTAAGATATTCATGGTCAGCTGTTGGCACTTTAAATAAACAAACTTAAAATGAACTTGTCATGCTTAAAATTAACTTAATGAACTGAATTAATCACTGCCAATTTCTTTTTAGGGTTTCTAACCGAATAACATCAGAAAGAATTTAAAAGATATCCAATACCAATGTTTTGATTACAAATGCTTTTGAGTATCAAAATCAAGTTGAACAATATAAGCCTACACACAGAAAGCAAATAAATATCCCACTTCACTGTGAATGACTTTCATCAAGACCTATTACACATATTAGAAATAAATTCTGTTTGCAAGCTGCATAAACCTGTATTTAAGGTACTGTTAGCATATATTCAAACACTATTTTTCTAATCAAGACATCTGTGAGGAAGCCACAGAATACTAATAGTTCTTAGCACAAGCAGCAGTAGTTTCTTGGCATACCCAAGAGGGTATCTGTGCCTTGCAGGTGGCGTTCCCAAGCTTTATCCACACCAGTAACATCACCACAGAGAAAGACCTGCATCCTAACCCAGCAACTGCCCCACCTTGGGTGACAACATCCACAAATTATGAGTCTCATCAGGTCTTTTGAAAGCATGAAGCTTGGCTAGCTAGAGATCAGTTTTTCACTGGATTCTGTTTGTGATATGAGCATCAGTGCTGGGCCTTGGGTGAATGCTGACAGCACTCATGTTCTCACAGAGAGGGCACATACATCCCACTGGGTTTTGCACTTGCAGTACCCCAAACACAAGATTCCAGCTACCTCACCTCCTCCTAGCTGAGGGCTGAGAAGAGAAAGAGGCATATCCATGCTGCTGCTTCAGTTCCTTATGAACTGCTGAATCCCCACAGTAAGAACCTCCAAAGGGTTCCCCTCCAAACAGGGAGGAAACAAATGCACATGACACATGCTAAAGAATGAAGTTTCTGAAAAATTATTCTTCTGCTGATATGAGTTGCCATGAGTAGTGACTCCAAACAATAATACATTCCACTGGTTCATGTTTGTACATGGTGTAGGTACCACAGGCAATACTAATCTGTCACCTGAGATGCTTCTCGGGTGTCTTACACCTGTGGTACAAATAGAACTGAGAGGGCTGCTTAGAGGAAATCCTTTTCAAGGCCCACAGTGACAGATTCAACTTTAACAGACTTATATGATAACAAGAGGTGGCCTTGTATTCTGCAGTGTTCTTGATCTTGCAAAAAACTAATGCGGACGGTGTAGTGAAGCACCGGGTCCCATTCTCACAACTCAGCAGGGCTGTGAAGTGTTGCCTAAATCCTGAATGCACAAGGCTTGAAAGGGGGAAAATAATTCAACTAACCAGACACAGAAAGGCTGATGCCTGCTTGGTCAAGGTGGAACTGAGAATCCATCCATCTGAAAATTTCAAATGGGTTCTCTCTGGGCACACCTGATGGAGATGATCCGTGACAAGGGCCCAAACCTCTCTTACCACCTAGATGTTAACTACAGCCCAGACATTTTAACACAACCTTATGATGGTGTCACAAGGGGTGGAAAATGAGATTCTGAAATTTATATCCCAAGAGATAGCAGAGATCTTTAAGGGCAAATCACTGGCTGAGAGAAGCACTGCAGGGCAAGGGGGCTGAGGAAGAAAAGCAGCAACAACAATAGGCACAAATGGCAGCTAGGCAGGGCCTCAGCCAGAAGAAAACCCAGGCTGGTATTCCTGACATGTTCTGGAAGTTCAAACAAAGACTGAAAATTGAGCAAGAGGAACAAGCATATGGTTTGAGAACCCAGTCAATTTGATCATGTAATCCGAATCACACAGAGCTGTTCTTGCCATTAATCATTACCTCTCTCCTACAGGAGGAAAGCAAGCATGTTCTGCTGCAAACAGCATTCTGACTTCAAGCAGTCCTGGACTTGGTGCTGCCACCTCAAGGAGAGAGGCAAGGAGCCCAGTGACAAGCAAGGAAGATTCTAACACTGAAGAGTTCAGTTAAGGAGAGGGCTCTTCACAAGGATGAATGTTTATCCATGTGATCCTTATCATCAGCTATCCCACCAGCAATCCTGTATCAGTCCATATGGCCTCAAAGCCAGAAGGAACAGGGGAAAGGAGAGGACACAAGGATGGAAACTGGTGAAGGACATAGCTCAGCCTGTAACAGCCTAACTGCTAGGTGGCAGCAGAATGCAGAACATCCTGGAGCATTAGGCATCTTATCCTGGGAGATGCTTCTCCTGCTCTCCAAGGAAGCTGTGTAGGGAACGCTGCATTTTGAACAAAGTCCTCTCAGAAGCTGCACTCATCACCCTGCATCAGGGGAGCCTGGTTCTCTCACATACCCAAGAAACAGCTCTTGATGGTACAGGCAGAAATGTCCCTACTTCCAAGCTTCTCCCAGAAGGAAAATTAGATCAGAGTAAAGCCAGAAGTGCAAACATACATGCAACAGCTGAATGAAGTAAATGGTGATTGGTAGATATGATAGGGACATAACCCTGCTGCTGTGTGAAAATAAGGAGAATATCCAACAGCTTTCGAAATGTGCTACTTCCAAGCAGAGGACAGTCATAGGGATCTTGGCCTTGCTTCCACATAGCAGCTGAACTGTTTCTCAACAGGCTAAAGCACCAGCAGCAACACTCCAACTGAGCTGAGCTGACATAACATACTGGTACCTCTGGACAGAATCAATTATGGATGCTGAAAGGAAACACAGATGTCCTGATGTTCCCTACAAGAAAGTTGACATCACGGCCAACTTTCACACCAAATGTGGTAACAGCATTTCAAGAGTTTGAAGTAGTATGGGGAACAGAAATGCTTCATCTGCACACTCCAGAGCTGAGAAGTAGAGCAAAAATGTGGTTTTGCTCTTTTCTCTTGAAGAAAGTCAAGAGGAAGTCTGCTTGGACTGCTTGTTTGCTTTGGAATTGGAAGGTCTAACCAGGTTGAGACTAGAATTGCCACATCTGCAAGGGATCCAGGTGTCAGCTATCAGGACACAACAAATGCTTTCTTTAGCAGAATTTTCTGAAGCTGCAGCTCCTGGTCTCACAAACCCATGGCTGGAAAGCTCTGACAGAGCACCAGCTCCAAGCAACTGAGTAACAGCATGTGAGGGTTCTGGCACAGACCCACACAAGTGGCTTACACAGGAAGGATATGACTTGCAGAGCAGCTTCTTGTAACAGGACTTGCAAAAGGAATTACAGCCAAACTCATAAAATTGCAGGAAGCCAGTAAACATGTATTCAAAGACTATCAAGGTGCTCAAGGAAAAAAAAAATCAAATCAAAGGAAACTGATCACAAGGTAAGCTTTTTTTAATCAGACTCTTGAAAGGAGCTCAAACGCCACAGTGAGCAGTGCAGGCGTTAAGAATGAGGGAGGCAGGTGACACACTAAAGATGCTGAGGAAGCAAAGCATTCTTTGATCTGGAGATGATGCACCATCTGGGCAACAAGCACTCAAGCTATTCCACAACAAAACACTCTCTTGGCCATATACCAGAAATTGGAGGTCACAGCACTAGTAATTAATTTCTTAATTTCTCAATGCTCAGAAGAGAGAAGCAGCCCAAACACATGACTGGAGAAGCACATTAATTGGAAATGTGCTGGCACAATACTGACAAGAACTGACATAAAAACAGCATTAGAGAGATGCCAGAACACGATGTCTCAGCACCTTAATGGCACAGAAGGAGGCAGAAGGGAAGCTCTATCACTCTCACCATCACTACTACTCTGATACAAAACCCTGACCAGAAAGCAGATACTCACCTACCTCCCAGCCCTGTGTTCATATGACATGCCACAGTTAGCTTAAAGGGAAAACAAAAAACTTTATACCAAGCCAGCCTCCTATAAAAGTTTAAAATAGCAATGCTATCATCTCTTGGTTTTTTTCTTGGCACTTAAAATTTGCTGTGGAAGCAGGAGGGAGACTGAGCTTTCCCTCAGCTCAGAGAAGCACTCCTCCTCAGACAGGCAGCCAGGGTTCACACGGCCCCAGTGGCATGTTAGAAACCTCAGCACTGGGTAACTAATGAACACTTACACAACTACAGTGCAGACAAAGAACTTGAGCTTTAATGTGACCTGAAATTAATAAGGCCAGATCCACAGCTCGTATGAATGTGCCCTGAGATTTCAGCACGAAGTAACTTCCAAATGCCTTCTCTGTATTGGCTGAGTTTGTTTCTTTAACCCTAAGCTGGCTTACACAGGGCAGCCAGACTGAAGTAAAAGTATGCTTGTAATTCACTAAGAAAGCAATATTATTTTTAGCAGTGAGGAAAAAAATACAATCAAGAAATCTTTCAGATACTTCTGTAGTACAGATAAGCACATAAACTCTGAACTGAATTCTGACATAAAAGAAGCTTATCTTAGATATTCTAAATGAATTCTTATTTTCTTTTGTTTAAAGTAGCTTTCCTTTAGGAAAAAAACCCATCTCATTTTTTTAGCCAAGAAAAAAAAAGAATTATCTCAATTATTTTTTCTGTAAAAAAAATTCTGAAGAAAATGTTTTCAAAAGTAATAAAATCTGTTTAAATTTTTCACTCAATACGATTTGATTTCTTCATCAGCTGTAATAAATTTGTTTTATTTTCTAATCTTTATTAGTTTTGCACCTCTACATCATAATATACATATTTTTCTTAAAAAAAAAAAA
>VYXF01007953.1:397777-412346 GCA_013397295.1 Polioptila caerulea
AAATTAATGCCAAATTCCCAGAAGCCCAAGGGCTTCAGGCAGCCTCTTTCAGTCCCATGAACAGAACTGGAAATAACAGCTTCTTCTAGGGAAGCTCATTGAGCCCATTACCAACTCGTGTGTCTCTCACCAAGCACCTCAGTCAGGTAGAGCAAATCGCAGAGACAACATGCTGGCATGAAGCTGTCTGCATGCAATTAGAGAACAAAAAGAGATACGTTTATTAAATTAGGATTAACATATTAAAGGGCCCCCTAAAACATTTAGAAGACAAAAGGGTCATTTTCACCTAACAGGCTGTTTAAATCTTTAAATTGTGTACAATCTGTAAACACTAGATAGACAATACGTATTTTCCAGCTGCAATTTGATTAAATAACAGGGAAGAAAATGAAAGAAAAATAAAGATCTTAATGAGAGAAGGATTGAATTCTGTTGAAATCAAGTCTTCATTTCCAGACACTGTGTAAGTTAATTTAGACACCAGAAATGAACCTGGTAGACTTTTTCTAAATATTAGCAGCAGCAGAAACAACAACCCATTATCCAGGAGAAGCAGGGGTGTCAAAAGTTCATAGGAAGGGACTGCTCTTCATGTGTAGATACTAGAGCCTTTACTTGCTCTCTATTCTACCTTCAAGGCAGTACAAGTGTGAATGACCTATTGAGGTAAACATTTAGAAAAAAACGCCGTATTGACCATATCATTGTTTTGGGTTTTTTTTCCATAATGACGCCAACTGAAAGTGTTTTCCATAGCTGCAACTTGGACACCAGACTCTCACTTAGGCATCAGACGTTGTGCTTCACTGGGAACTGGGTGGTCACACACTACAGGCATGAGAGCTAACAACAGCCTCTTTAACAATGAACCCAAATGCACTACACAAATGGCATCACCTCACTTAAGCAGAGTCTCTTTCACCCTGTGAGAGAGCCCCAAAGGAGAAGAAGCTGTTGCCTGACTGTTTTCTAGGATTTCTCACACAGACATGACAAGAGCACTGAAGGCCAACCTTATCTAGCCTTGTAAAGATACCACAACTACCAAAACAATCATTTTATGACCTGCATTTAGATATATACAAATACTTACAGCAGTTGTAGTCTGTTTTGATCTCAACCACATTACCAGTGAGCATTACGACAATCCTCCCCAAAAGCATAATGATAACCAAATGTCTTGACTTCTGATTTTCAGAGTTCATGGAAGTGGTCTTGACTCATTACACTTCATATGAACTGAACTGATAAATAGAATTTGTCTATTATTTTTCAAACAGACAGCAATCAAGCAAACTTGTGACTTCAAAAGCCATACAATGAAGGGTAGTTTCTCACAGAAAGGAACCCATTTAAAATGTCCCTAGAAAAAATAATGCACTTTTAATTTTTAATGCTAAAACCAGTAAAAAAAGTGACAAGCTTTTATCACACTGGTAGCCCTCACATTCAACCCTTAAGGCATAGATAACATTTGAATTAATACCCAGAAGGCTAGAATACTTCCAGTCAGCTGAAAAGACAGGGCAGGTCTCAGCCTAAATATCTGCTTTACTTATTGTCATCTGGGGGGGGGGAAGGGGGGGNGATGCCTGCCTTCACTCAAACTCAAGAAAGATTGAACATGAAAGAAATTTGATCCCAGTTTCAAATCAAACCAGTATGGCAAACACTCAGGAAGATAAATTTGGCCAGATCTAACTGTAGTACATCTCTTTCTGACATATCAGAAAGCAGCAAGCACAGCAGTGCTAAAAATCTTTGGCTACTTCTCGTATTTTGAGGAGATAACAAAACCTCTGTTGGAATCACACAGGACCTCTGCAACAAGAGGAAGGAAAGGAACTATAGTACAGGATGAACACACCTCCTAGCTTTTATTCATCCTGCAATGCACAGCAAAGAAGGAGCAGTTTTTTGCCAAGAAAGCTGGACACAGGAAACAGGTCCATAAGCAAATTTTGGCAGAACAAGAAGGCGTTTAAATATATACATTTGCTATGTCAGCACATACAAACTGACCTTTATCTCCTCCTAAGTACATAAGGAAAAAACCTTAACTTTCTTGTGTGATTCCTAGCCAGGTTGATGTCTAAATGAGGCTTTGGAAAAAGATCACAAGTGTCATCCTTCATCCTCTCTGCAGGTGTAATAGGGACCCAGCAGCCAAGTCACTTGTGAGACATCTTATTGATTGTTGGAGAAATATCTGTTTACTCCCTGACTTTCCCTGGTGACAACTCTGCACTTCTTCCAGCAGCTGATCCAAAAGCAAGGTTACTAGTAGCACTACACTGAAGTCATGCTTAATAGCTATTCTTAGCTAACACAACTAAAAGGTATAAGCATCCTCCCACATGGCATCAATGCTTTTGCATCTCCTCTCCACATAAGGGGGCCAAAAATCTTAAGATTATTCCTTTTATTATCTCTTCTAAAAGAGACTTGGCACTGGTTTAGAGTGCTCAAGTAACTTATCAGGGCCTCAACTACCCATTATTCACTTTCATGATTTTTTTCAAATGGTCAAAACAAAGTTCAATAAAACTAGGTAAAATATGTTCTAGAAACCCTGATCTTCATTGAATTTCTTTATTAAAGGTAACTGGCCTTAACACACAATCCAGCCTCAGGAGAATTTTCTTTCTAATTATTCTTATTTCAAACTCAAAAGAATTATCTTTTTCAAAACACAACCCAAAATCTGAACTCTGCAATTAACTGTATGACTTCTAGTAATTCTGACAATCTTTCCTAGTCCACACAAACCCGGAGATACAACCAGCTAAGAGGAAAGTATTAGTGCTAAACCCCTGTCTTGTTCAAGGGTGCTTTTTTTGGTGGATAATGTAAAATGATGTCATCTCTTTGGCACCACAAGAAATGAATTACCTCACTCTACTTCTCTGATAAAATCCTGGATATCAAGGAGTATATCAACTGTTGGCTTTACAGACTGTCTGAAAACCAGCTTACAAGGGGCTACTCAGTAGTACCTGGCTCTTTAGTGGCCTAGAGAAAAACTCTGTACAATTATGAAAAGTCCCTGCAAGAGGGGAATATAGCATAAGAGATTTACTCTTTCTTCTTTTAACATACAACCAGCTGGGTTCATATAGCTCATTTAGCTTGGTAATCACTTGCCTAGCAGGACAAGGTAAGCCAACTCAACACAGGTATCCAAGAAGTCTATTCAACCTGATCTGAGCCAGGCCACTCATATGGCAAATACAAAAAAGCTGCTGAAAACTCTTCTCTAGAAATGCATGAAGGAAGTGTGCATGCATCTACAGCAAAAATCCACACAGAGAACACCTGCAATAAAACTAAATAAAACGCAAAAGCTAAGTTTTATCTTGCCTGTGTTTGTGAAGCTTTACAGTAGGAGCACATTAGCTGACAAAACAGAAAAATGCAGCACAAACCTGGGGTAGCAGTGACAAGACCAAGGAGAGCAGATGTCACCAAAACTGGGTATATTCCACTACTCAAAAGACCCCAGCTTCTGTTATACACGTTTTTTGCTTCTCCACAGGAAAGCAAAAGTTGGACATCAACAATACTGCACTGGTTAGCTGGTCAGTTTTTGGATAATACCAGGTCATTGTGGTAGGGGCCATAATATGTTTGACAGAATGCCTGAATAAAAAGGCAAAGTTACCATTGATAATAGTGACTATTCACAGCCCCTAGACACCCTGTGCTCATTATTCTGCTCAGGTAATGAGGACACAGAGCGACAGGCTGAAGCTTCATCTTTCCAGATCCCAGGCTGTCACATGCAGTCCCAGCTCTCACATTCACTTACAGGGAATGAAGTTAAGAAACAAAAACCACAGAGAAAGTGGCACTATGGGTGTCCCCAGCATGGAATGTTACACCAAAAGGATTCTCGGGATGGACTACATCTGAGGCCACAGGCTGCAAGATAGATGTTTGTTTTCATAACCCTCCTTCTGCAATCCTGCTCAATCATTCTCACTTAATGTGCCCTGCATCCTTCAAGCGACAGACATTTGCCAAAGACCCGAAACGCTCCAGTCCAACTCCTAATTCTCACATGCCTTCACCAGTCATGCTGGCAAAGATCCGCAATAGCAGCTCTAATGAGCCAGAAGAGCCCAAGCACTCAGAGGGGGCAAGAAAAAAGCATTTTCTTCCCTTGAGGTGATCCCCTGCGAGGTGAAGGCAGTAGAGAAAGCAGTGGCAGCTAAGATGATAAAATGTCAGACTCCCGGCAGTACAAAATGGCAGCTGAACCCTGGCGAAATGCCAAGCTGCTCAAACAGGGAGTTGAGCACACGGGGCCATAATTATGATTAGCATAATAAGAGAGTGGTACAACAGCTACCTAGTTACTCTGAAGGGTCATGGAGAAATCATAACAAAGCAGAGTTTTAAGGAGAGACACAAAAGAAAACAATGCCATAGCTGCTCGTGGGTTTTACCCGGAGGTTCTCCCATGCGTGAAGCGCGGCCTGGGAGAAAGTACAAAGGCTGTTTAGGAGATCAGGCTCTGAATCAGGAGCAGCCGGCCGTGCCTGCGGAACTCAAATGGCTCCACAACATACAAAGGATCATATGAAAAGTGTGACACTGAAGACAAAGGACTTTACAAGAAAAATAGGCTGTTAGTGTAAATTCCAGTAGAAACTGGGTGCAGTAGAGTCAATCAAGATTTTTTCCTTTCTATCAAATAAAGACTGTTTTCCCTTTCCCTCTGTCCCGGTTTGAGAATGAAGCAGAAGAGACAGAAATATGAGAAAATTTAATAACTAAAATCTGAACACTCAGATGTTTGCATTTTTTCATTTTGAACGTCATGCAAACAATATTTACAGATCCACTGCATCATGCAATTAGCCCAGCTGTCTGCACGAAATTAATCTGAGTTTTAATAAAAGTATTAAATACTGAGTCACAGACTTAAAGATATATGGATATAAAAATCTGAAGACTGAACTGTGTACATCTGAAAGTACTCATAGAGCAGAAGTTTAAAATAAAAAGTTCTCTTTGCAGATAGAAAGATCAGAGTTTTTACTGAAATCTGAATTCCACAGAAGACACTGAGAATCTGTGTATAAAATAATCCTTCTTCACTTAGCAGGCAAGATCTGGTCCTTCATGAACAGAAAGTTTACTGTTAACCCTATTTTCACTGCCCTTTTCCTCTGTGCTGTGTCTATTTCTCCTATTAACGTTTTCCATTACCAGACATCAAGAAGCACTGAGTACACAAAGAATGCTTTTCCCAAGGCAAGGTCAACTCTTTACCATACAAGATGACCATATGCTGCATCCCAAGTGGAACACATCAAGACACCCCAAGTTAAATGTAAATATTGCCATTAGGCTTCTCCACTGCATTTGCTATCATGTGGTATCAGACAGAACATCAACTCAAGAGATGCTTTTTAGATTGAAGAGGCAAACAGCCCTACTGGTAAAACCCCTAGCCATCTCTCCCTTGCTTTCAAACATCATTTTTATTTTGTCTGAAATCTGTGAAGTTATGGGTTTCTTCTACCTCTGGGGAGTTGGGGGGGGGAAAGCAGCCAACAAAACACAACCCTGTTTAACTGCCTTCCTTCTAAGCACCTCTGTCTCCAGTGACAGGAATGAAACCCACCTTCAGAATGCAATAAACTTACGACTTCCAACCGCAGGCATCCCCATAAGGAAGATCACATTCTTGTTCTCAGACACCAAGATATTTCTACTGTCATAAATCCTTCCTGACAGCAATATCTGACAAACACGTTTGACAATTATGCTTTTCCTACCCTAATCACAGCTTTGCTATGTACACCAGCAGACTTTGACACGCACTGGTGCAAGCTAAGCTCGGAGGCATACACCTAAGGCACACATCTTCATTCTCATTTGCAGTGCTCATTGCAAACCATCAGAACCCCCTAATTGAAACAAATTTATCCTATGCAAGTTCATCAATCAGTAACACATTTCAGAGCAAGAATTCAGAGAAGCACACACGCATACTGATTTTCCCAATTAGGACAGTTACTTATTAAACTTTACATCTTCTTGTTAATCAAACCCTGAATTTTACATAATTTTGGAACATCTATTTATTCCCAAGAACAGGAGAGTATCTCAAGCAACATACTTAATGAAGAAAAAGGAGAATTAGCATCTCTCTTGCCTTGTAATTTTGCATAGGTTTCTATACACACAGTAGTGAGAGGGAAACAGACACACTACTGTTAAATACTATTAGGGCTGTAGAAGCAAGAGAACACGCTCCATTTGTCTTTCAAATGCAGATTGCAAAATGCTGACTTGTAGTAATTTCCAGTTCTGGATCTTGCTAGTGTTCACTGGTAAATGCATTACAATCATGAAAAGAAATTCACAAGTGATTGTCCCATATTAAATATTCAACTGCTTGTAATGAAAGGACAAAGCCCGGAGTTTTTGTGATCTCTAGCTCATCCATCCAGTAACTCAGCAAAAGATATAACACAAACTAATCAATTATCAGACTGAAATATTAAAACTAGTAAGCCTGACTAGCTCATTTAAACAAAACATAAGTCACTTACAGAACTGGATGAACAATCAGCTCTGGACTATATGATTTGATTACTGTTGCTGCATCTTTGGTACAAAAGACATGGGATAAATCTGCACCCTAAAAAAGAAAATTTGCAAACAGTATTATCAAATTTATACTTAGTAATAACTTGATCATTCCAAAGATTACTCAACTAATAATTCAACTGAATTCTTTCTTTTCAATAGTTTAAAAAAAAATTATTATGTTTCTTCTATTTTGGCATAGACTAGTATGAAATGTTCTGTTCTTTTTATATCTAACTTCCCATATAATTTTTTTTTTCTGCTTTTCACTATCAGGATGACTGAAAACACGAATCTCACACTTGAGAAATGTTTCTCATCTGTAGATGAGCAAAGCCTACAAAGTCTCATGTACAAAAGAACACAGATGAACATGAGAAAAGCTGCTTGAGAGCCATAATTGTACTGTAACATACTTGCAAAATATAGCCATGGCAACCCATGAATACATTTCTAGTCCTACCATTTTCACTCAATGGGCCAAATTCATACAAGGCTGGCACAATTTTTGCAACACACCCTATGTCAAATAAACATCAAATATGAAGAGCTGAGTCTCAAGCTTCAGCCACCAACTCAAAAAATCTGAATACACATAAAATTATGCAAGCAGTGACCAGACCAGAGATCTTGGTCATGCATACTGAAATTTCCCAGTATTAAGGAAGTGTCTTCTCTGCTTTACTACTGCACATTTAACATTCCAAGCTACTCTGACTGTTTATGTGCAGATGTAATGATCTGAAATCAAGTAACTTCAGTCAGGAACCTCCTAGCATTGCCGCTGGATTTGCACATAGTGGACAGAAAGCTGAGTGGCCTTGGAATCTTATAATAACACAGTTAAATAACATCATTTCAGTTTTAAATCTTTGGGGGTTTGCATCCTGAAGGAAGAGGTGGATAGAAATATCTGGGATGGTTACCCGCATATTGAGAGAAATCTTCAAAAAGAAAAACATATACTATGTATATGACAAGTACTGACACACTATATATAGCATTCTGAAAATTAGATGTATTATGTAAACATGACTTGATCACATTTGAACAATCACTCTGTATTTATGGAGTCTGTTTAGCCATTAATTATGTCAATAAAATAAGGAAGTTCAAGCTTCTAGGAAAAAAAAAAACAAACTTAAATACTTCAGCATGAAGATCAGAATGCAAATAAAATGTGCTATTAGAAATTACACTGAATTCCACCCACAATCTTTAAACTTACAGCATGTAAGAATTTTACTCGGCTAGAGTTTTAAGTTTTGAAAGCTATTTCGTTCAACACAATTATCAGGTCCAGAAAAAATTTCTGAAGAACTCACTATAGCACAAAAACATAACTTTAAACAATAATCTAAGGTTATTTTATTGCTCACTTTTGGAGAAAATATTTCATTAAGTCTTGAAATTTCCTAGTCCAAGTCCCTGAAACTCAAATTCTGGACATATTTCTAACTTCACCTTACACAAAAAAAGGAAACACAGTGAATGAAAGACAGTAAATGGCATGTTTACAAAGTATTTCTACAAATCCTAGACTAAGGATTTTCTTTGCTCAAGAGAAGGGGTTCTAGAGCTCAAAGTTCATGGACACTTCAAAATGATTGCTATTTTAAAAATGACTTAGGCAACAGAAAAGTTCATTTTGGATTTGTATAGAAAAACACGTACCACTTTGAGAGCTGTAATTCCAGCAAAATACGGTGCTCCAGTGTATCTAAAATGAAACAAAATTTAAGTTAGTAAATACAGCAATGAGATTAGATAATGATCTTCCATAGAGACACAAAGATTATGTCATAAACCAGCCAAATTTTCACAAGTAAGAGAGGTAAAACTTTAGAGATAAACAAAAACAGAGCTGAAAATTGTTTGCAAGCTAAATATGGGATCTGTGACCTGGATCAATCCCATCTGCCTTTGGATGCTTAACTAAAGTGCCTAAACTGTGATTCCAGTTGCCCTAAATTCTCTTTATAAAGACTGAAGAGAGAGATATGAACACAATTGCAGTCCAAAGGTGCTTACTTCAGCCAACAGGTAAGAACCTATGACCATTAGCTAGCTTCTAACTCCTGGCTATTTTGACCCAGCTACATGACAGCACCTTTTTGCTCTTTATGGAATGTTTATTAATGGCAGATGTCCAACAGTAGACCTTCTCTTACAGGAGAAAGATGTCATCTCTTTTTCAAAAGGAGAAAATGAAAAACAGGAAGGTATAGTGGCCCGTTCAAAATACTGTGGCCTAGAAACAAAATATTATTTCTAGGTCAGTACAGCATTTAACTGATTTATGCAGTACACATTTTCTGCCCTGAAATAGGATATTTCCATTACTCCAGTACATAAAACAAGGTATTGACAGGATCTGGTAAACACCAATATATATCAAAATAAAAAGCACACAAGTAAACAACATAAGAAAATACAGAGGCACGGTTCCCAAGAGAGCAAAAAAATCAGATGCACCACTGTCTTAGTCTCCTCTACTTATTTTAAAACCTCATCATGCAATGAGAAAAGGCCAACACTGAAAGCAGAGTTTGGTAGTCAAAAAAGACAGAGAAGATAGACACAAACAGCATTTTAAGTTCCCATAACATTATCAAAATTTTGCAACACTTCTGCAAGGTACCATGTTCTTTCCTAAGTATGCATGGTCACGATGCTGGAGTATTAAAGCTCTCTGAAAAACTGTGGTTTAAGTGTGAGTTTGAATGGCTTCCACAAGTAGTTACAACATCCTGAAGCTTTATCAGAAGCAAAAATCAAATTTCTATTTCACTTACTCCCGACATCCTCCAACAATGCCTATACGACCATCTTGACCCTTATGTTTTTTCCCGGTTAGAGGAGGGATAACGTTGCGCACCAGCTGAAAAATATTCTCCATATCCTTCAGAGTGTGTGTTCTGTGCAGTGAAAAAGATCTCTCTATAACTGAAAAGAAGAAAGTCAGTGTTACTTCAAAGAATGTTCTTTCATAAACTAATGCCAAGCATTTCTTTTAAGCACTCAGGTACACTAATAAAATCACACAGATACACAAAGTGACATACTCCTAAAATCCAAATACTTTGTCACTTAAAGGCCTTTAGAACAGCAAGTAACTATGGAAGGTGAGGATTATAAAAATGCACTCAGGGTCTGATGAAGAGAATATTCTCACTGACTGTTCACAGTCCTAATTTAGGGCTCAGGTACAGGAAGAGATAACAATAACCTACAATAGTTACATGAACATTTTGTAACTAGAAATACCTTCTTAGTTCAGCCTGAAAACAGTTCCAGAATTAAGCTCAACTGAAACAGGAACACTTAGTAAGGACTAAACACATCCACAGAGCAAGCACAAAGCAACTGAAACCAAATTTTAAACGTACACCCTACCTTATATTTCGCTTCCCCTTAAAGACTTCCACCTCTTAGCAGAATCAGGGCCTATCTCACTGCTTTTTTATTTTGGTAGGCGGTTACAAAGCATAGTGAAAGTCTTTCTGCAAAACTATAATCCAACACACTAGATGCAAACATCACAAATATCACACAAAGATCATTTTTAGCTATAATACATCTCCAGATTGCTGATGCAGAGCTACACATCAAGCCACATACTAAAACAACTGCACACTCAGTAGGCTATGTATCAAATGACTCTTTCAAAAGGCTACAAAAATTTAGAAGAAAAAATTATTTCAACAATACAACTTAAAAGAATTAAAACATTTACCTAACATGGGAAAAATGTGAAAATCACTACTTCTATCAATGTGTTAACTGCAAACTGCAGCAAAAACACTAAAAGAGCAAGTTCTTAAAAGCTCCTCATTACCTGTAAAATTCTGTTCAGAAGAGTGGCCTATTTGAATGCTAATATCAGCGTCCTAGACCACAGCCATGCTTACTTTCTTTTTTACAGATCTTCTAAAAACCTTTCAAGGAATTGCTACAGACTCTAAATCTAAACCAGACAGGCTAATCTTCAGTATTTAGTCTCCAATAATGATAAGTACTCCTGGCTGATCTTTTGCTTTTGAATACAGGCATCCTACTCTTAGTGAAAAATAAAAAAGTGGGGGGATGGGGGGGGGGGGGGGGGAAGGAACAAAATAAAAGAAAAAAAACCCCACAACCTGTTTTGGATTACAGCCAAAATAGCATTGCAGTGACCCAGAGGAGAACAAAATGCTCATCTCTGAAAAGACGGCAGATTATTTTCTTTAAATGACACTTCATACACTTGCTGGTTCTCAACAACACAAGAACATCATATAGCTTGGAATCCTTAAAGTGCAGTGTTGTTAAGAAGGCTTTCAGTTTATTTGCTGCTGGTTTTTGTTCATGTGTGAATATAAAGTGACTATATAATAAATGGAGAGAAAACAGAGAATTATGCAAAAAGCTGTTCTTAATATAGCCCTACTCTACCTACAGAATCACTATGGCATATTCAGCGATTCTGATTCAGTGATTCATCAGCTCTAACAAATGAAATCTTAATTCCTTAAAAGATGCATTGCCTAAAGCATTATTTTCGCATTTTAGCATAAACACTTTTTACACCTTTGCCAATTAGAAGATTAGAATCTCGAATTGCTCTTGCTACAGTTAAACAAATAAAACTCATTTTTGCATAGTGCTATATGCCTGTACACCTATATGATGAGTTCAGGTTGCTACACATAATTAAGTCTTTCAGAAAAAAAAACTTTCAGAAGTAATGGTAAGGCCTTGTAGCTACCTTCACCCCAGTCTAGAACCTTAAACAATTTCCTATAGGATTTTCTAAAGCACACCAGTTTTCCTTTATTTTAAAAATGAAAACAACATTTGAAATACTGTATCCATTCATATCCCATAAATTATCTACAGAAGTCTGCTGCCACCAGGAAATCCTACACACCAACTACCCACTCAAGAAACACAACCAGATCTACCAGCCTAAATCCTCAACAGGCCTAACCAACTGGTCTGCCATGCATTTTACAGGGAAACAGTAACTAACACACAACTGAAACAGCAACTAACACACATCAGAAACAGCCTCTCAGACCTCAGAGAACGCCCCTTAGGATCTGGCATGCCAGATTACTATTCAACACTGACGCTGGGTGGGTTTATTTTTTTTTCTTCTCTTTTCAAACTACACTTTTTTCTTCCAAGCAGTGTAAAATTCAGAATTAAAACAGAGTAAGACTTGTTTCATTTCCATGTGGCAGGCTACAATCACCAAGCCCCAATCTGACTCTAGTTCCAGCACTGATAGAGCATCCCTGATTTCCTCCTGCCCATGCAGTCTACCTCCAGGTACAAAGAGACTGTGATACAGATAAATGCCACAGGCACACAGATCCCAAGAAGTTTGTTAATGATTACTACCATTAGCTTCTGGCCCACACACGAGGTACAGAAGGAAGAGTTTGTGCATAAATACCAATTCTTGAGACATTGCTTTGCCCTTTTCATTAAAGTAAACTCAGGTGCCCATAGAATTTATAAAGAGCTGGTGTAGAAAATCAACATAAGCAAATACTTTCATCTTCTATTATGCCTACTACAATAATAAAATTTTTAATTGATAAGATCCAGAATTTTGCTGTAAAGAAATTTATTTTAAAGAAGCTAGTTCTTAACATCTGACTTACTTCAGCGTGGGCAAAACTTCACTCTTTTCCCAGCCCTGAAAAAACACATGCACAGCCTTAACTTCATATACTGGGTTATGATTGATAACTTCAAGCAGAACAGCAGCAAAATTTCTGCCACAAAGTAACTAATGCTTCCAGCACCTCTCCTACTTGCCTTTTATATATAAAACTCCTAACTTTGCTGTACAAAGACATGAATGTGGAAAGACTTTCCCAAGGTTTACAGGGTTAAAAAGGTATGATTTCACTCATCAAAATTTGTTATAACTAATGTACCTGTATTAAATAATCAGCACAATGTTACGAATAATGATTTCATTTCATATGACATCAGACAAACACCTTCACCACAGTATTAAATAATTCCAATTAGGTTTTATTTTCAAAAGCTGCTTACTACCAGTGCTTTCACAGAGAAGTTTTAAAAAGTACCCTAGCTTTTATTTATGCTGTAGAAGGAAGTACCTATCGGTGGAGAAAGTGTTGCTGTCATAGCATTATAATTAAAGTTATCCGCATAGGAACGATGGTTTGCTCTCCGAGGGGGACTTGCTGGTATAGATTGTGACCTTTGTGATACCGTAGAAGAAATTCCAGCCAACATCTGTCCCAACATCTGTAACATCTGGAGTTCTCGAGCATGCTCAGCTTCCCGACGCTTGTCCTCAATTTTGAGCCTCTGCTCTTCGAATCTGTAAAATTTCTCATCTGTATCCATGCTCTGCTGCAGGAATTTTTCCATCATTTTATCCAATGTCAAATTTGTATGGCGTTTTTTTGATCTTTTGGGCTGATTGAGAGGTGGGGTAATAGTTGGAGCATTGACTTCTTTAAAGCCTAAAGCAAGGAAAAAAATCTATTATTTTTCTGACTGAAAACAATTTTCTAAGAGGAAAGCAGCAAAAAATCTCCCAACAAGATGTGACCTAACATCTCACAAAACATTAGATTACACTTTCTCCATGTGAGCTGTATTTATTTGAGATATTTTTCTTTCAGAGTACTAAAGCAAACCCACAAACTTCTACCAAGTTGTAAGGGTAACACAAAAATCACAGAGGCATTTTTAATTGTTGTAGTACTAAACTTCAACAATAGGAGTCTTTTCCATCTTCTAAAAAGGTTTAAGTGAAGGTTATTAAATAGTATAGCCTCATTTGTGTATTGCAAGTAATTACATTAATCTAAATTGAGTTTCAGTCTGTTGGCATTCTAGATTTGCATTTCAAAAGAACATTAATGTAAACAACTCTTTGATGGGGTTTAAGTGTAAAAAGGTTGCTTAAACATCAACCAATTGGCTGATTCTTAAGTGATGTCAACTTCTGAAGACAGGTTCGTGTTTGTATTAAAAACCCTGCATTAATGTAGATTGAAAACAAACAAGGAACATTTCCCCTGCACCTACAAATACAAATGTGGAGGGTAAAGAACATGCAGGGAAAGGACTGGCTTTATCCAAGTGCTGTTTCTGTCCACAGCCCCGATAAAGTTAGCAGCAGTGTTTCTGAAACAACCCGTGTGATTTCTTATGTAAAAGCTCTCCCCTAGCCTTCTAGCCCATCTGCAACAATAAGCAGATTTTACAGGTATTATCGTCATCATCGTTTTAATACCGATTAACAAAACTGCACATAGTCTGCAGGGAATGGGAAAATCCTCCAGTGAGAAAGATGCTTATTTTCTTGTACAACGCTACCTGACACTTTGTCTCGATAATCTCTGCGCTAGTTTTCCAGGGGTTTCCTACTGATAAATACCGATAAAAACTCACTAGGGTCCCTGTCTGCAGCATCTCCCCCTCCCCGGTGTGCAGCCTATCCAGCATCCGCAGCAGCCCGCTCCCCTTCCGGGCTCCCCAGTCCACGGGGACGCGCAAGGTGCAAGAGTGGGGGGGGAGGCACGGGCGGCTTTCGGAGCGCGAAGGACGGGGCAGGAGGCAGCAGGACACGGCAGAAGCCACTCAGGAGCGCGCCAGCTGCGGAGAAAGCGCCCGCAGCCGGGTTGCGAGAGCCCGCGGGGTGAGGGGAGGACACCCGGCGCCGGGAGCCCGCCGGCTACTCACCGTCAGCCGGCGGCACGGGGATGGCGAAGGGCGGGCACTCCACCTTGATGGGGTGGTCGGCGTAGGAAGAGCACTCGCCGGAATCCTCGGTGAAGTTGTCGCGGGGGGACTCCGGCCCGGCGTCCTCGTCCAGCTCGGCGTCCAGCTCGCGGCTGTTGTGCGGCGTGCCCGGCGTGGGCGGCGCGGCGAGCGGCCCCACGGGCGGCTGGGCGCCGTCGGGCGGCGGGGCCAGCGGCTCGGGGGC
>VYXF01007953.1:413504-448273 GCA_013397295.1 Polioptila caerulea
GCGGCAGGCGGGGGCTGCATCCTGCTGGGCCCCGCTGCCGCCCTTTCGCTTTGGTTTTGCTCTCCGGCAGGAGCGTCACGAGGCCGCCACCGCCTCCGTCCCGCCTCGGCCAAGCCCCCAGCGAGGCTGCCCGGCCCGGCGACCTTTCCTTCCGTGGGGAGCACGCACCGGCCCGGCCGCACCCGGCACCCACCCGTCCCCGCCTCCCGCCCGGGCCGGCGCTCGGAGGTTTGTACCTTCGTCACGCCGCAGCCACAGGGCCACGGCCGCGGTCAGTCCGGCCAGGGCCATGACAGCGCCCCGTCCCCACATCCTCGAGGGGGACAAGGCAGGGCCGCTCCGCGCTTACCTCGGCACAGCGCGGGGCTCCGCACAGCCGCTGCCCAGCGCGCACAACTCATCGGCGCGGCTTCCGCCTCCGCTCCGCGCCGGGCAGGGCTCCGCGGGCGGGCGCGCCCTCCTGGCACCGCTCCGCGCTCCCCGCGGGCTGCCCGCACCCCGCGCAGCCACCGGCGGGCGGGGCCCCGCGGAAGGTTGTGTGTCAGGGCCCGGCCCGGGAGGGGAGAGCTTGGAGCGCCGGGCCCGGCCGTCACGGCGCTTTGGGGCTGTCTTCCTGGCCCTTCAATTGGCTCTTATAAACTCCCAGGAATTTACCATTTATTGCTGCCGGCGTTTCACGCTCTTCCCATCCCTCACCAGGTGTTTCTGAGAAAACTCCTCATATGCAAGTGTGGTTTGTTTCTAAGCTGCTGTTTCTTGCTCAGATACATAACTTTCCCCTGAACGCAGCACTTGCCCTGTACTCCACTGGTGAGGCCAGATCTCAAGTACCGTGTCCAGTTCTGGGCTCCTCAACCCACGAAGGACACTTGAGGTGCTGAAGCAAGTCCAGAGAAAGGAAACAAAGCTGGTCTTGAAAACTAGTCCTGTGAAGAGCGGGTGAGAAAGCTGGTATTGTTTAACCTGGAGAAAAGGAGGCTCAGGAGAGCCCTTATCACTTGACAGCTGTCTGAAAGGAGGTTGTAGCCAGGTGGGGGTCAGCCTCTTCTCCCAGGTAACCAGTGACAGGACAAGAGGACACAGTTCATCTGTGGGCCAGGGGAGGTACAGGTTGTACATCAGGAGGAATTTCATCACAGAAGGGGTGATTAGACCTTGGAATGGGTTGTCTGGGGAGGTGGTGGAGTCACCATCCCTGGAGGTGGTTAAAGAAGGACCGGGTATGGCACGTAGTGCTTTAGTCTAGTTGACATGTGTGATCCTGTGATTTTATAGCAGCATTCCATTTTTATTTTCTTTAAAACACAACAGAACTGGCGAAACTACCACCTGATGTTCACCTCTGGTCTTACAGCACTTACTTGTTCTACACAATGAATCAAAATGAAACATCACTCAGGAGTAACTTAACAAGATTATATGCATGAGAAATCTGAAACATTTTTTTTTTAAAGCTCAAAACAGCTGTAATTTCTGCTCTAGACTCCTGGCTATTTGGGAAAGAGTGTTATTATTAACACATAAAAGCTTGTGGCCTAACTGGCAGTAAAATGCCAATATTTCAATTAATATTTTGAAGGGCTGAAGACAGAGAATATTTTCCTATATTGTCCTATGTCATGTATAAGCTGTGGTCAAGCAGACCTGCTGGTATTACCCAGACCAAACCCAAGCACGAGATATTTCTGTCTTTCAGATTCAGAAGCATTACTTAAAACAGCCATGTTGTCTGCAAAGTACAAGACAGACAACCTGAACTTCCAGCGACCCTGGTTGATTAGTAACCCATGTTCTGGAGCAGGACCTTGGATACATGATGACTTCACTGTCAAGTATTAACTTGTTTATTGAAAAGTTGCTCTCTTATAGGTCGTGGTATCTGGTATGATTTTAAAGCCAATACCAAGTCAGTGAAAATTTCCCTTCATTCAGTCAGCACAAGCAATGCTTTTTACCCTCTGATTATCTGAGTGGCAGTCCAAAAGATAGATTAAACAGACAATCACATTTAATTTGCACATGAATTTAAACCCAGAAAAAAAAAAAGTTGAACACCACATTTTATACACTTATGTTTTGATTCCAGCTGGAAGGATAATGAAGGTGTAGATTCTCATAACTCCAGCTCTGATTTAATGTCTGGAAGAGAGCAGGGAAAGAATAATGCAGATGTTTTTTTCATCCCATCAGGTGTCTCCACCAAAAGCATGCCTTGTGCCCAACAAAGGAGAGGAAGAAGGATATAATTGTAATGTTTTTTCCTGAATTTCTGGTTTCCTTTGTAGCAGAAATGGAAGGGAATTCTTCTGATGCTGCAGGCCCCTCAGAAGTTATTTGTGGAGGACCCAATTCTCAATATGTGTGTAGAAAAAAACCTAAGGGTATCTGTGGGCTTCCCCTATGCCATAGTTCTTCAGCTTGTTATGCACAACTTCATGTAACAATGGGAGTGTAAAACCTTTATGCAAAACACGTTGCCACTCCTCCAGCATTCTCCTGCCCAGCATCGAACTCAAGGTACCTCCTTCTGGTATAGTCCTGGCTGCCATCTCCATACCTTGTACAGTAGGAATCCATAACTTCTGGTGCCATCTCTGAGTGCAGCAACAGTAATACTACTTAACCAGCAGATGAGGCAGGGAAAATGGGCTTTTAACAGAATTACAGAAGGTAGGAAGTGTATGAGGCAAAAGTTCACATTCCCACCAACGAGGTAGAGAAAAAGCAGCTGCAAGAGGCACTTACTTCTTCAGGTATATGCTGTGGTTGTCCAATTTTTTTTAATTGAGCTTTCTGTTCTGACAGTCCTGTCACTTTCTCTGATTTTCTCTCTTACATGAAAGGAGGAATGACCCTGCAGAGTTCTATTTCCTTCTTTGGCTAAATCATTCTGGCTTCATTGCCTGTTGCTGGCCCCTACCTCTTCCTAAGAGTCTTGTCCCTCCTTTCCTAGCTCTTGATTTCAGCCTTGAGTTCCAGCATTTTAACCCTTCCCCAGCTGCATTGTCATGGCAGCATATTCTCCTCATTAGTGGATTAACTACTGTAACCTGTACCTGCCCTGCTACACAAAAAAAGAGGCATCATTAGGTAGCCTGAGAATGTCCTTCTGCTGTCAGGATAAGCAAGAGGTTAGATGTTTGACTTGGTAGTAGGTGACAGCAGTCGCTGACAGCTGGTGCTTGCTGGGAACAGTATGGTGGCAGATAGACTAAGCTAGATATCCCTAGGTGGAGACCCCAAAATAGTGACCATTCAGGATCTGCTTTTTGTCTGCAGGTTCCTGATGAATCTTTGTTCACAAAATTTTGCCTCTTTGCTTCTGATCACTTTGCACCCCCTCAGCACTTCAGTCCTTTCCATCCCTTTGGTAACTGTTGTGCAACCCTGCCTACCAAAGCCATTCCTAGGTAAATGTGGACAACAGATATCAACAGCAAAGTTTGCAACATCCTGTGATTGCATTCTGTCCACTCAAATAATTGACAGCCTGTACTGGAATCACCATTTAATATCATAAACATTACAAACATGTCCCTGTCAACATATACATCTTAATAATTGCAATAGGAGGTTTAAGCATACATGTGGAGAAAGATAATGGAAGAACTCAGAAGTAATAAGTAGCTGTAATTGAAACTGCCCTAAAATATGACCAAGGATTTCTTTGTTGTTGAAATGGAAATCTGGAAGCACCTTTCCCTGTGAAAAAGAAAAAGGAAGTCTTAATTTCATTTGAGTGATTACCTAGCTAAATTGCAGCTATTAGAATTAATAGTCGTAATAGAGAAGGCAAAAATGGTATAGGTGTTCTGATAAAAACAGGGCCAATCCTGCAGGTGTTAGTAGTGCTATTTACTGTCATTAAATTGGGTGGAATGAGCATGTTGTACACCACTAATATGTTTATCTTAGTACGGGACAAAATGTGGCTATATGGTGTAAATTTTAGTTCACTAGTTTGATGTCTCTCTAGGCCACAAAGAAACTAGGAATACCTGAAGCTGTAGTAATTATTCCTGTCACTTCACTTTGTGTATTTTTATATTCAAGAGAAAGGATAGCAGCAAGCAATTGACAACAAGAACACATAAATTGTTACAAGAACACATAAACATGGCTTTGGTTTCCCTGTAAAGTTTACTGAACAGGAATGTTGTGTCGACTGAAGAAGGAAAAGAAAGCTGTATATGAAAAAAAACATACCCACACCTGATTAAATACTGTGTTAAAAGTTTGTCCCTACAGCTTCTGTGATTCTTCATGATCTTACCAGGGCAGTACAGATGTTATAATTACTAGACAGTCTAATAATATTTGTGAAGCCCTGTGCTTCACTAAGTAATTTTTGTTTTACCCAAAGTGAACACTCTTTTTGCTGAGTGTTAATGGTGAAAAAAATCAACATGAAGGAAACAATAAAGAGGCTGTTTCTGGTTTGTACTGTCCTTAGAACAGGCAATAAGAGTGATCTATGAAGTACAATAGACATGAAGTGGGTTTTTTGGGCTCACCCAAATTCTTCAAAGAAGTTCCTGATATCTAGTGCAAACAAATATGTAAAGCCTCTTAAGCAACAACCAAAACATTAAAACAAATGGCCTCCTTTCCAATAGGGAATAATGAGACTCTCAGAAAGTTGATACTGGGAATTATACAGTTTTTTAAAAAACTGCCTTGTCCTGTTCTTTGGTGGCAAAAGGTAACATTTGTCAAATCCATAAACTTACACAATTTAGAACACTGCTATTATTATAAAATACACCATTTATATAACTTTTTTACTGTTCAGTAATGTCATTTAGGCATGATTTATTTTAGTTGTGTTGTAGCTGAGCCTGATTCTTTGCCTGGGTATCGTCTTACCCATTGTGCATATACAATGTCATCCCCTTGCTCAAAACTGTTTTATGTGCATTTAAGAGAGACACGAATACTCAGAACGATGGAAAGATTTGTGAAAAATAAATTGGTTTTACCTTAAGTGATACAGCTCAGTTCAGTCTTGGAAAATCATAGTGCATATTGAACGTGACTGCTGGAGGAAGGCTACGTGCTGTATTCACAAAGGGATTTGAACACTGAAAGGTTCCTCTTTCAGGTACCTTTTTTTCTCCTGTAATGTATTGCTAGTTATCTCATAGATCCAGCATATGAACTTTAGCAGTTGTGTCCCCAGGTTTCTCTGAAGCCTCTGTAGTTTCTTCCCCTGCAGCCCCTAAGCCTTGCATTTGTAGTGAGGCTCAGATTGCTGAAATGCCATAGGTGATGTCTGCCTCCAGTTGCTTTTGGAGTTGTGCATAATCTTATTGCCCACAGGAAAAAGCTGTAGTTCTCTTTCCTCCCTGTAAGAGCTGTTCCTATTACATATTCCTGAGCTCTCATCTATAGAAAATATACTCTAGTCCTTAATATGCCTGCACTTCAATTTACAGGTGTTAGAATTAAACACACGTACCCTGGTTTTGGTTACAGTATCTTCTACTTCAAAGTCAGCATTTGTGCATGTACATTATTACTTCCTGTGATTGCCACAGCTGTATAAGTGTATGGGCAGCAACAATTCATTTTCTCCATGCCAAGGCCAGCTCTGCAAGTTCTACTGGGATAATTAATCCCATTATGGGAGGAGAAGGTAAAAATGTAAAAATAAAAGTTAAATAGGGTAAGAGGGTGGATATAACCATGTTGTTATAAAGATGACACATCCAAATGATGATTTTCCTTGCTGTATGGGAATAGCTATCCCAGTATAAAGCACCTTTATACAAATGCAGCTATAGACTTGACATGTCAGAAGTTGAGACAGCAGAGAAATTGCATTTCTTTAGTTCTATCACAATAATTAAAATAGGATCTGTTTTATTTGGGACAAGCCCCAAATAGCATGTGGCAATAAAAATTACTTCATTTGGCAAATGGTTTTCCACAAAGAAGCTCATCCTTTCATATGAAGTAAACTTTTCAATCCCCCCCAGTTCCCTTTTCTATCCTTCATTACTCTTAACACCCTTCCAGAAGGGCACATAATGCCAATTAATCCAGTTCTACTAGCACATTTTCATGAAGAGTAGTTAATGAAGGAGCAGTAAAGATCAGAAGGGCTTTCCTTTGTGTGAGGGTGTGGAAAGGAGAGCCTTGATGTGTCGCTCTCCAGAACTAGGTCTGCCAAATGTCATGTGTCAGGAAAGAGGATGCGTGGCCAGCAAGGAAGGGGGGTAGGTGGCCCTTCTACCCTGAGCTCCTGCTGGCACATCTAGGTTCACTTTAAGAGTTCAGACAGCCCATGCCAGGGTCACCACTCTGTACCAACCCACCCCTTCTGCACTCTCCCACCATTTTCTGGTGTCTTCCATCAAAACCAAGTCTCAAGACAGACTAAATTAAGACTAAACTCTCAGTAAATATCCAGTTAGGGGAAAGTCTCACTGTCTTGAAGACATCCTGCTGGTGTTCCCTAGCTCCAGGCCTTTCCCCTCATGCCTGTCCACTCTCAGCCCCTTCCCTTGCCAGCCATACTGCTCAGCACTCAGTGTCAGCTGGCCCCAGCCTTCCCACGCCATGCACTGAGGCTGTCCACAGTGACTTTCTGCTCCCATTCTCCCTGTGCAAAAAGAAGCAGCTCCTGCTGCTGGCAGTCAGGCAGACACAGCCTGCACTTCCTCAAAATCCACCCGGGGAAGGATCCTGATGGATGGAAGGAGGTGTGTGTGGTGAAACTCAGGCACCTTAGCAAGGAATAACCATGCCAAGCTGTGGTGGAGGAGACTGTGACAGAATGATAACTGGAGTGTCTTTGGTGGCCAAACCTCAGCAGGAGATGCAGAGCTCCAGTAGGGGTGCAATATGATTGTGCATCATCTTCAGCCTGCAGTGTTGGCTGATTTCCTTTCATGCTAACCCACCTCTTCAACACCATGCAGGGAGAGGGGGTACGCCCTCTTCAGCTACCCCCTATCTGAAAACAAGAATTCCAGGACATTGCTCTTACCTGTCCCATTCTTTAGTGATACATCCCACTCCCTCAGGCTAGCACCCCTAACACTGCATCCCTACTCTCCCCATTCTATTCTCTTGAATAACTCTTTGTCCCTCTGTAGAGCCTGCTTTGATCCCTGCTCTGTGTTTGCTTTTGGAAGGTGAATCCCAGCACTATGCTGAATGTGAGGGAAAGGCACCACAGCTGCACTCTGAGCCTCCCACGCTTTGGCCAGATTGCTGAGCATTCCCAAACAATACTGCATGTGTCACAGGTGAGCAGTTTCTGCAACTGGTAACAACAGAGGACTGAATCTGTAAGATGCCTTCAGTCCAGCTGTCAGCTGGTGAGTTACCTGCTGTAAAAAAGGTTTTTAAGATGCTGCCTTCCAAGTGGCCATGAAGGCTTTCTCCCATTATATGGAAACCAGATTATAGCTGAACTTATTTGATCCATTCATAGGGAGTAATAAAATATACATTTTGCTCAGTAAAAACTCCATCTACTCTCTGAGATATATTGGCATGGCAAGCATCCACCTTCCATTGCTGTCACTTGCAGTCCCCATCCAGCCACTTACCAGTTCATCTGTCACAAGAAGCAGAAAGATTCCCCTTGCATAAACAAAAAGTCACCTCCCTGAGGCATCTAGTAACTGGTCCTGCCTCTATTCTGGCAACTGGAGTGGCACATTTTAAGGCTGTAACAGCTTAAAAAGGATTTATCAGACTGCCCCTTCTGCTCAGGCATTCAGAACTGTCTCTGTACAAGGAAACTGTGTAATGGGGAGGAAAAGCATTGGGAATTGAAAATTAATCACTCTTGTTTTTTTCTGTAAGAGCTCTTTTGTAATGCTTTACAGCAGACAGAGTTAGCTGGTTAGGAAAATCAGCAAATTGAATGCCTTCTTTTGAGATAAAATGCGATTCATTTGCAGCTGTGCAGACACAGTCTTAATCCACCCATGTTTATCAGGTTCAAAAGCACTTTTATCAAATTCACCAGAGAAAAAGAAGTGCTGCAGGTTTGAGCTTGACTACCCTACTGATACCTGTAGGTCAAGGCTGAGACCTCAGGTCTTTCCTTTCATAGAGGGGGACCCGCTTCCCTCCCTCTTGGTCCAAGTTTATTGAAGCTTCTGGCCTGTTGCAGTTCATTGTGATTCAAAAGTGACTCAGTTACTTTTCAAAAGCATCACATTATTTCAAGACAAAAATATTACTGGGTAGTATCAAGACCTGATTGTCAGGTTTAATTGATGCTTGGGGTTATTAGTTTTTATGTTGTAAGTTCCTTAATTTTTCCTGTCCAGACATCCCCTGTCGGTGTGCTCTTCTCCCTCCCTGCTTTTTGCCCTGTTGAGCCAAAATCATTAGCATGTTGTTTGAAGGCATTAAGCTTCCCAGTTTTGTTCAGTTGTAAGATTATTCTTAACTACTCTTTTAGGATCTCAGAGATGCAAAGGACACCTATTGATCCATGGACCTATGAACATTCAATGTGTGGGGGGTCTGGAGATAAAATTTTTGCTTTTTCTGGGCTTTCAAAGTCTCATGTCTTTGTAAAAGAGACACTTAGACCATTCAGTGTGAGTAAAAAGGCTCAGAATTGGAAGTCAGAGTGACAGACAACAAAGTTGACCTAATTGTGGAGGCGTGTGAGGACTTTTTCAGAGTAGTGGGAAAAAATGGGAATAAAGGAGGTCAAAGAGTTTCAGAAGATGCTTCTGACTGAGTATTTTTTGCCAGGTCCTGAGCTGTAATGGGAAATATGGAGTGTAATTCAGCTCCAGATTGTAGACATCTAAATTTAGATATTAAATGTAGGTGACTGCCTGTGAGCCACATATCTCAAGTTCCATTTCAAGCAACGGAGATCAAGTCCTTAAGAGTTATTGGGGCCTGGAGAGCTCATCCTAAATTAGACACCTACCAGGCCAGTCTGTCAAAGACCCAGTCATGCTGCTGCTACGATACTTCTTAAACTCTGACAAGTCTATTTTGTATATCCCAAGATGTCCAGGGTTCCCCAAAGATGGAATAATCACACACATCTCTGGTAACTGTGTTGGCAGGGGAAAACTTGGATTGTGTTTGCCCATCCAGAAACACACCATATGGTTGGAACAACTGAGTGTAATGCATCCTTTGGGGTAAACCTCCTTGAGTTTCCCAAACCTGCTTGTATACTTGCTCATTATACATGATAGACACAAGAAGGATGTAAACATGGCATCAAGTGCTCCTGGGCAGCCAAAGAGCCTCATCTGTTCACTGCCAGGCCTTATTACTATCACGGCCATAATCTCATCTGTGATTATGGACAGGAGCTGTAGGACTCAGGGCTCTTTGGTAAGAGTGGTGGATATCTCTGCAGTAAACACTGTCAACTGCTAAGACATGGCAGGATGACCCTGGCACTGTTTACACATGGACTATATATAGGACATATAGGTAAGGCTAAAACAAAATTTTATAGCTCNATAATCTCATCTGTGATTATGGACAGGAGCTGTAGGACTCAGGGCTCTTTGGTAAGAGTGGTGGATATCTCTGCAGTAAACAGTCAACTGCTAAGACATGGCAGGATGACCCTGGCACTGTTTACACATGGACTATATATATATGGAACATATAGGTAAGGCTAAAACAAAATTTTATAGCTCCAGCACTAACATCTATAGCTTACTTGTTTGCCAGAGAAAGGGCATGTTCATCATGTATTTCTCTTTTAGCTTACCCTCTACTCAAAAGGTTAAAAAAAAAAAAAGAAAAAGCCCAAACACACCCACAATTATCAGAGCTTATTTTTATCTCTTTGTTTGTAGAGTTCACTTACAAGGTTAAAAATCTTTTTGGTATATTGCACAAGAATTACAAGTATTCAACTACTAATGAATTGTCACCGTAGAACGTGAGTACAGAACATTTCTGGGAATACAGTATATTCATGCTGTTCAACATAAAATGTGTGAACACAGGAATACTTAACAGAGGATATTAAGAATAGATACCATCAGTTAATACAGGAGGACATGTAGGTAATTGACTTGTACTTCATGAGAAGATTCTTGGACCCTCACTGCTCATTGCACATTCCCTTCACAAGGTATTTGTGGTACACATCTGCCTTGAAAACATCATCAGCTTTGTCTGAGCCACTGTTTTTATGCTGTTTTCACATGGTCTTGCCCTTTCTTGCTTTTGTTAGACTTCTGTTTGCAACTAAAGGCTGCTACTTCCATCTGCTGTGGGCAAAAATGTGCTTCTGAAAGACTCTCACTGTCCCTTGGCAGTGTGCCAAGAAATGTTTCTCCACTCAGAAAACAGGAGCTGTCTGTGCTGGATTTTAGGGACTGAGGGATCATCTTGAAAACTTTACTGCATACTTTTATATAAATTATTATTATTATGTTCCTGCAGAATTTTCTGGGACTGGACTTCCAAGCCTCTTACATTTTTGAGGTGAGCAAAGTGACTGATGTACAGCTCACTGTTCATGCAAACACAGAGCAGCCTGACAAGCTGCAGTGCTATGAATCTGCTTCCTTTTCTTACTTTTAAGAGATCTTGAAAGAGAAGTGTTTCATCTTTTATAACCCGTATATATCACTGTACTACTCAACAAAATATTTCTTCTCTTCAATACCCTTTGTAATCGTTATTGACAGCACAATTCTTCTGATTGTTCATCAGATTTATAACCTGAGACAATACTTGAGTGGGTACAAACAAGCAGACAGTAAAATACAGAGAATCAAGAAGTCATTAATGGTCAGTGTGGGCAGGACAGTACTTCTAGCACACCTGCAGCATAAGAGTTTCAAGGTTTTTGCTAGAAAGCTTTGAAAAGCACAACACACTCACTCCATAAGTGCTCGTGGCCTCCTTCACTCATAACGTGATGGCTGAAGGAAGGAAGTGCCAAAGGGATGCATTGAGAAATGCAGCACATGGCCAGTTATTGGCTGGAATCAGCTTCTTTATGGAGAGTGAGGGATAACAACACAGTGCAAATCTGCTAAGGAAGTCCTGGAAAATCAAGACAAGGATATATTTGATGAGCAAGAAAAAAGAGCAGAGAATAAATGTGTGGAGTTCAAAGACAAACTGATGGAAAAGACCTGAAAGAAACAAATGGAAGGCAGGAGCTGTTACATAGTATGGTAAGGTTTAACTCAGCAAGTCCCTAAGCTGCTGGCTATAGAAGAAAGAAAGGAACCCTCTCTGTTTCTAGAGTTTTGCTCATCTCTGGCTCTCCACAGTTGATTTCAAGGAGTGCAAGGTAAGGTAAATACAAAGGAAAAGTCTTGCAACTTAGGAAGGGTTAGGAATTTGCACTGTCAAACATTTTGCAAACTTTACTGAAAATTAATGGTCTCTACATTATTTTCTCTAAATATATTTCTCTAAGTTTCTCTACATTTTCTCACCCAATGACCAGCAGTACAGTATGTGATCAGCCATGTTTTTGTTACCAGGAC
The DNA here is from genome assembly GCA_013397295.1 of Polioptila caerulea. Taxonomy (NCBI): domain Eukaryota; kingdom Metazoa; phylum Chordata; class Aves; order Passeriformes; family Certhiidae; genus Polioptila; species Polioptila caerulea. The sequence continues at coordinate 424,967 of VYXF01007953.1, forward strand.
AAACAGGAGAATAAAGAATGTATATAGGATGTGGAACTCAGCATCAGAAATTTATCTGTATTAGTCACAAATATCTTAGTCTTATTTAACTTGCTAGAGAAAAACCATGACATCTGCTTAAGACACTGGTATCCAAATAAACCCAATTCATGCATAGTCCATATCAGATTATTTGCATGATACAGAAATCTCCTAAATTTTCTGAGTTCTCCCCCCAACCCCTCAGAACTTTTTGTGCTACGTTACCCCCAGAGCTTCTCTGCCATCAGAGCCCCTCACCATCTCAGCCTTTTTTCTCCCTTAATATAAAATGAAAGAAGTTTTGAAGCAAAAATTTAAATGCTGAAATTCTCTTCACCTAACTCTTGTCATTTAAAATTTAGCCTAATAATCTAAAAGTCAATCTACTGATTCAGTTCTGGGTGAATAAATTGAGAGTGGTTCATTTAACTCCTTAAAAATAAGCATGTACTTACATTTGCAAAGATATTGTAAGCTCTTTAATGTACAACTTCATTTTTTTTTCTTGACCTTGATATCAAAACCATGGTTCAGGTTACTAGAAGGAAAATCCTGTATCAATAGTCACTGATTGCCCACATCAGGGGACCTGGCAGGGAATGTCACTGCCCACTCCTTTCTCAGGTATCTAGGCCTTCCTTGGGTGGAAAAGACATCCAGGGAAGAAAAAGCAGCACAAACATCTGGCTTTTCCACCCATGTCAGGGTGGAATCAGAGTGGATATCTACTGACATAGTGGATGTTGTTTGATCTATGACATATATTATACCAAATACTCTCTTTCTCTGTTTGTTATGTAAGAATGGTGTCATTTTTTGAGCTGTCAGGCACAGTCTGCATATCTGTAACTTCTTTACAAAACAGGTCACAAAATCCAGGATGGGGAAGACATTAATAGGACTGTATTCAAAGGTCTTTAGCAGCCATTTCTGTCTTTTTCCTATATTTTTCATAGTAATATTTTGAAATTTTATGATGTTGTTTTCATATATTTCCTGTGTTTATTGCTGGAGAATATTTATATATTATTATTGAGCTGTTTAGATGTCCATGGCCTCTCTTCTCATGATTCTTCTCATTCTTAAAATGTTCATTAATACCTTTGTTTGAGGAAAAAAAGAAGAAGCATTCATAATAATTTGTAGACATAGCAAGCTTCAGAAAAGCTGTTTGTGTTTCTGAGCTCTCAGATTTAATTCTGTCTGTCCCTTTAATGTCAGCTGAACACTTAATACTGATGAGAAGACAGCTGGCTGCTCAGACATGGATGTACAACATCTGTTGGCTGCTGTATGAGCATGAGACTTGGAACAGCTTCCACTCACTGTGCACCTGACTGTTTTGAAAATTATCCAGTTTTTGTGTTTGTGAACTGATTTGATGCCTTTATTCATCACAGAGCATCTCCTCATCCCTTCTTTATCCAACCTTGAATGTGTGTCACACTATCTGAAAAGATTCAATTGGAAGGATGACAATTATTTTTTTTTAGCTTTTACACAGTTCTTCCAATATTTTCTTTCTTTAAAACAAAAATAAAAGAGTTTTGGAGTGCCTGCTAGTCTGTGTGACTCTTTGTCTCTCTTGCCACAGGTGGCAGAAGTAAGAAAATGAAACATTCAAATGCTCACAAGCTTAGAGCTATGAACAAGGGGATGCTAAAGAATCCACATAGGGATGAAGAGTCTCTGGTTCTGCAGCACTTGAACTTCATGGTGTCATTTCTTTGATGAAGAAACAGGTAAAGCTTGTAGTCACAAGGCACTCAGGAAGAGTGCCTGAGAAATTAATTAAATCAGCAGTGTTGGAATCCATTGCAAGAAAGAGCTTCTGGGTCCCTGAATGTAGCTGGGTAATCTTCCAGCAAGGAGAAGCCCCTTTCTGGGGCTGTAACCTGCACTCAGAATGCTTCCCATGCTGCTGGCAGCTTTCAGCAGAGTATCACAAGGCATGTTGCAAATACTGAATATGTACATATGTGGATTATGGCTTTCTAACTCTGAAAACGCTTTCTTTCCAACACACAACACATGCATGTCATTCCATGCCACTGTGAATGTGTCCATACAGTTTGCTAAAATCATCCTTTATGTTAAAGGAGTAAATGGGGAGGTGGGAACTTTATTTACCATCAACACAAAAGTAAGAGGAGATGCATTTCATTGCTTCTATCTACTTCACCTAAGGCACTTTCTCAGGACAGGACCTGCACAGTCACACACACCTGTATAATCTCCATACACACCTGTGTAATCTCAAGTGCAAACTGATTTTCAGGGTGGGGTGGGGAGGTGTTATACTCAGCCTTAAGCACAAGGCTTGCAGACCCAAGCTGGGAAGGTTAGTTCTCCTGGGACATGCATTCCCAAGCAGCTGGGTGTATAAATCATCAACAGCATGACATCCAAAATTCCTGTAACTGTGTTTGCTGCCACATCACTTGAGTGTGTTGGTCACTGTTACTGGCTGCAGATGGTGCTTCATAAATGCCTCCATACGTGTTCTGGGTTGAAGTCATCTTGCTTCAGTGAGGGTGAGGGGAGCTCACTGGGTTAGGTACTACATGTTATCCAGTGTCCAGCATAGCCAGGACTTTGGGTTTTGCCCAGAACTTGTAGGTACCATTGCTATAGAAATAATCCTTTTTGCCTTCTTTGTCAAGATAGGAGAGGGTTTAGGCTATAAGCATTTCAACAGGTGCCTGCTCCTTCTCTTTGACAGAGAGAACAAAATGTCTTTCTTTAGCTGGTCTACTGCAGTCCATAGGATAGCAAACCCACTACATCTACTTTTTAGCTACAATAAACTCTGAACTGGAACACCTAAAGTATGTGCGTGATTACACGAGTACTCTTCTGGGTGTGTGTGGATGGATTTGAATTTTTTTTTTTTTGCCTGTAGTGGCTTTGTCAGGTCCTTTGTCAGGTCCCTTCTACACAAATGAGAGGAAATATGGGCGCACCAATTTCCCTTTTTTTATTGTAGACAGAATCAGATTTGAGCTTATGCTCAAATGTGGTTGTACAAGGCTAGAGTCTGCATGTGAAGATGTCCAAATCCTCTTGACATGCATTCTCTGTGAAGTCTGAAAGGTAAGGGTAGAACTCATTTGCTTTAATTTAGGTGTTTGAAGGTGAAGCATTAAGCCTTAGATTACGTTAGAGACTCTTTTCATAAGCAATGAACAGGGAAATGTACCATCAAAGCTGATATGTGTCATCCTAAAATGAATGTCTGTGAGAAGTTTGGCAAGTACGAGAGACAATTCCACTGTTTCCTTCCATTAGACTTGAAGAGTGCATGGGGTACTAGCTCTGGTTGCTGTGGATGGCTGTGGATTGGTGGCAATACTTCAATGTTTATGGAATCTGGCCATTGAATCTCTCTTCACAGATGACAGAAGTAGAACACAACTATGATGGCTCTCTCACAACTACAAGAAGAATAAGAGCCAGATGGACCTGGGATGACAGACATTTACAGTGACCATCTGGACTGGATGGCTCCCGTCCAGAAGCGATGAAGAGTGGAACAGCTGACTTGCTACTCAATATCTACAAGCGTTCATCTCACATTGATCATGCCACACTGAGATGAAACCCTAACCCTGGCTCTAACTCTAGCACTAGGAGTACCAGTAAAGTTATAGATATTTTATTTTTCCATTTTCCTGAAGAACAGAAATACTGCTAACACTGAACTCATGCTAGAGGAATTCCAAAGAAATACCAACCAAATACCAACCAGTATAGTAACCAAAAAACTCATTGAGAATGATAAAATACTAAGGGGCTAACAATTTATGAGCAGCTTTCATGAAGAGAAATTCTGACTAATTTTATGTCCTTTTTTTTTTTTTTTGGTAGCAAATTAATAAAGGGAGAAAGAAAAGGAGGCAAATTATTTACTGGCTGAACTGAACTTTCACACAACAGGCAGTAAAAGAAACTTGAAAGAAACTGGGTTGCAGAAGCTATTCTGTCATTAATCAAAACTTGCAAGAGAAAGGAAGCAAAGGGTAGTAAAATCCTCTTGAAATGAGGTTAAAATTGAATTGTTCATGTGACCACTACATGTAAAATTTGCTTGTATGCTATCATCAGAGTTAAAAACAGAATTAGCTAGTTATTATAAAAAGTTATATAATTAATTAGCAAACTGTTACAGATCTTAAAAATTATTCAGAGTCAAGCACGTACTTTCATCAAACTTCATTTCAGTAATCTATGGTGCAAAACCTTCCTGCAATATTACTTTGAAGAATCTCATGGATTGAAGAAGGATTTAATTTCTTCATACAAATCCCTGGAGTACATCCATTTGCTAGGTTTCAGGTTCTGCATTTTTTGGTGTCCATGGAGCAGGATGGGAGTGCAGCTGGTCGCAGTTGCTCATGCTGTATACCTCTCGACATCCTAGAGCCTGGCAAAGAGCCGTGAGCGTGCCATCACGAGTATGTTGTCTTGCACATTTGGCCAGAGGCGTGCAAAATAGAAACCCTAATGCCCGAACAGTTGCACTGACCAGGTGTCCTCAGAGGTTGGCTGGGGACACAGACGCTTCTTTTTACACTTTCTAGGAAGCATCCGGATGCAATTGAGTGAGCTAGGAAAAAGAATCTGTTCTTCATTCCTTGGAAAGCTGAGGTAGTGTGGAAGAAATGCTTCGGGTTTTCCAGAGCACATTCCTAAAATGGTTTGGTGAAGAAGAAGCGTGTTTGACCAGGGAAATGGGCAAGGCAGTATCATGTTTTTGGAGGACTGAGGTGAGTGGAGGAGTTCCTGCCCTGTGGAAATTACCCAGAGTTGCACTTTGATGCCTTCTGTGCTTCGTGGTACCACAAATGTGTCACACAACAGGAGCCACAGGGTCTGTCACTGGTAACGTTACCACAGCCTGTGGAGCTAGCTTTATTTATCTGCCCTTTCCTTCCCAACTGGCTGCTGGTATTGGGTGGAGAAGGTCTCAGGGGGAACTAGCTTCTGGTAGAAGCTTTTCCTTGTTTAGCAGGATTAGAAAAATGGGTGTAACTCAGTCTGATACTTTCTTAAATCTCATTTGAGTCCTGCTGAAGACAGAGCATTGATCTTATCTATTCTTTTTGCACAGTCCTGTCCTTCAGCCCTTGGAAACACAGAGGCTTTCTGCACAAGAATTTTTTATGTAGCTGAGGGAGCAGTGGCTAACCAAGTTATCTGCTCCAGAACCACAGTCAGCCTCACTGACACATCCACTAAAACCTGTGAAGTGCACACAAATAAAATTCGTGAAATATCATGGTCATTACCCTGTATGCAGTGCCTCTTAGATTGTCAAACTGTTGAAGATTAGAGTTTTGTTATTCTCTTTATTGTAGGCATAAACCAAGGGATGGCATAGTGAGGAAATACAAATAAAGTGACTCCTAGAGTTTTGGCCAGGATGGCATACTGCAAACAAACCATTGAAGACTTTGCAACATCCCCCATTTTTTTTTATATATACCTTCATGTGAGGTGGGGGTCCATAGTGATGCAGAGTCCCCAGGCACGTGCAAAGGAGAGAGCTTTATTGCAAAACCCAGGCCTTTTAAAGCAGTTAGCCCATTATCACTTAGATAGTTTTAAACCAAAAGTGACATAATCCAACCAACCACCATGCTCCACAATGTGAACACATAATGGCCATATAACTTGTTTTTCTACCTCTGATTCAGCTGAGTCTCTTTCCCATAGCCCTTTTCTGCTTAGCCAAAGTAGCAGGCCTGAGCCATGATTTTATAAGGCCTTCCTTTTGTAAGGTTTTACATATATGCAATACCTTCAGGTTAAAATGCCAACTGAATTAATCAAAATTAGGAGTGTTCAGCAGAGCAGGAAAGACTGCAAGAGTGCTGCTCCTGTGAAAATTAACAGAGACATTCTGGAACTCTGGCTCCATCGCATGAATAAGTCCGTAACCTCAACTATCAAAAGTTCATTACATATGTAGCTTTGGGGGATTTAACAAACCCTTTCAAAGATTGGAGATAATATGAAAAATGAACAATAAATTAAATATGTTCATTACAGTATCATTACTTCATTTTCCTTCAGAAACTGCCACGTACAGTTTGACTGAACAGCCATGGAACAATTTATTTTGATCAGTATGAAATACAATGCATTTTACCCTGCTCCTCTTACTCTTTCCACGGCTCAGGTTGCACAGGGTTTGAGACATGTACATGTTTTACACGGGGTAATTTTGACTTTTATATCCCCTCTTTTAGCTATATAAAAAGGCAGTATCTACCCTGGATGAGAACTCCCCCGTGTTAGTGAAAACACACACATATGCATGTTTTCTTTCCCTGAATTTTTGTTCTATGGTTTTAAAGGAAATAACTTTCAAGCTTATAATAATTTTTGCTCTTCAATGATCATAGTATTGGGCTAGGAAGAGAGCAAACCTAGAAATAAGTAATCAGCCAGAGTCTCCTACAGAATACCACCCTGACAGCTACAGGCTTGGTCTTATGGGATGCACTTTAATATAGTCTCCACACCTAGTAATTGAAGGCAACAAATATCTTATTGGCCCCACCCAAGACCATTTGATGTACTAATCTAGCTTTAGGTATCCAAATAAAACCTGTTGCTCCCAATGTTCTATATTTTTGTACCTGGAGTGTGTGCATTTAATTGGTAAATAAAATCGAAACCAATGCATTATTTTTGTGGTAACATTTATACCACTGATAAAAGACAGCCTGCCTCCAAGCTGAAAAAGTTCAGTCATCCCTTTTCAATATGGATAAAAGTAGATTTTATTTCTTTTTTTTTTTTTTTTTCAAAAAACTAATGCAAAATTTAATTTCTTCAGTGTTGTTTTTGTTCTCATATAGGTATATGCCTACAGGCTTCAAAATGCTCCATGTAAAAGTTATTTAATTTCAGAAGATTTGTCTAATAATCTCCATTGGTGTACAAGAGCTATTGCATTGGAACTATTTGGGTTTTATCAACATTTACAATACTGCAGGTGTTGTTAGACACTGACTCCATCAATGTACAGCAACTTTTCAGCTTTTTGCTTCACTGCTTTATTTCTAATAGATTGCAACACTACACTGTGCCTGACTAAGAATCTGCTTTCTCTGTCATTTTCTGATTTTGGCTGTGATCTGTATTTCAAGGCAGCAGAAGTAAAAGAAGCCTTTCTTTTTAACTGTGCCACTGACATAAGGGCATCACTGATAAACTGAAAACAAGGCAGTTCACCTCTTGCAAGAGCGTTTCTGGCTGGCTGTGTAAGTGCTGCCCCTGTGGCCTGGCAGAAGCTGCTCGACAGAGCCCTGTAGCAGCCATGGAGAGCTTTTTACTCACTGTGAGCAATCATTGAAATACCATGAAGAATCCACATATTAACATTAGGCCTATTTAAAAATGGGGGAGAAAACAAAAAATCACTGAAAACTCTCAGCATCACAGTTTGCATCAAAGGAAATCCTCAGTTTGTTTTTGACCACCTGCTACTGCTTCTTTACAGCAACCTTTGCAATCCAAGGCATCTGCCCAGATTTGGGTTAAGACAGTAGGATATTTAGACCACAATTAAATAAGAGAGGTTTATATGTTTTCTTACCATATGAGTGGCTGCATGTTTTCATGCTACCACAGTGCTTAATGCAGTCAGAAGGTAATTTCTGAGGTATATGAGGAAACAATGAATAGACATTTTGTTATTATAGATATACTGACATAGTGTAGAAATAGAAATCATGATTTGGGAAGCAGGGGATATAGAGGTGAAACATGTTGTTTGATGGCTGACAAAGTAATTGGAAGCTGACTTGGCAACCTTCACTCCTGACTCCTAATCCAGTACACCTGCTCGTTCCACAGACTGCACACTGAATGCAGGGGTGAGTTCTTCTCAAAGCCGTAGAAACACCATCAGGTGTTTCCACTCCTGCAAGGTGAAGGCCTCTGTGATTCTTGTGGCCGAGGCAGTATCCATCCACTAGGACACTGCTCTGGAGCCTCCCGGGTTTTCATTCTGCTCTGGCCACTGTGTACAGCTCAGGCACCAGAAAAGGGCTTCGGCACATCTTGGAGATGAACTTCCTTCACACAAAGGGGCTCTGTGTTGGCATTAGGTGTGCAGAGCTGGGCCCTGCAGCAGCCATGCTGCCCTCCTGAGGTTTACCAGTGCCAGGGGAAAAGGACAGACTGGAGAAGGAGTGACAGAGGTCCGTGTTTGTTTTCCAGACAGTCCCAGGATGGGCAGCTCTGGCAGCCAGCACACAGGGCCATCGTGCCAAGGCTGTCACCTGCTGTAAACACAAGAGGAAAATACACACGGCTGCACCTAGAGCACACAACAGCACAGGTGATAGCATACAACCTGAAAAATATCCAGCAGGAAGCAACAGGACACCTGACACAGGTTTTGTTCAAAACACACTTAAGCAAGGTATATGCATGTGTAGGAGGGAGCAGAGAGATATGCTGAGCCAGCATGACTATGAAGGAAGCAGGGAATATAACATGCACTTAAGAGATTATTTGTTTTCATGTCTTTAAGGAATGCTGTCAGTCTCTATGCTCATCACACAGATAGCAAATAAGTTTTTCCAGAAAGTATGATCTTAACAGCATCTGACTACACATGTGAACATTTTCTGAGTATGATGATATTGCTATTCCTTTTTTATATAAAGCATCATTTGGAAGAGTACTCCATGAGAGAGTATTTACTGTTAAAGCAGGACAGAAAAACGTGACTGAAGGAGGAAACTCATCTTATTTCAGCACTTTAAACATGGAGCTGGCTGTTTGCATCTGGCTTGAAAGCTGAGATCTTGCACTTGGCACTCTTCCTGTGGCATCCATTTCCAGAGTGTGAAGAGGGGTCTCACAGTGGTTGGTGAATCCCCAGGCAGTGGCAGCCTCTGGGCTGTCATGACAACCACAGGCTATGGCCACGGGCTCTGGATGCCTGCACACACTGCCTGGCTGTTGGGTTTGTGACTAATTCCCTGCCATCAGCTGACTCTTGCCTTCTGCCAGTGCTTCTTCCAGTTCAGAAAACATGGGAAGTAATTTCTACCAGGCAGCTCTTTTCTATTGCTGACTTAATGGTACTTTTCTGATTAGTGGAACTAGATTATTTTACAAATGAAGGCATCAATTGACCATTTTATGAATGGCCTAAAAATAATATACCATCTTTTGTCTCTTTAATTTCAGTGGTGGCCCCTAAACCATTTCCTTTCTAGGCTCAGGACATTTACTCAGGACATTTTGATTACTCCAGCAGTTTCATAGAACATGAACAGCAATATCCCATGGATGTGAGCATCTTGGTGCAGTATGGCTGCAATAGAAATTATTTTTGGATTCATGCTGTGGCTATTTAGGGAAGAGACTCTCCATCTCCACAGTACCTTCACAGAGCATATCAGCAGAGTTTTTCCAGAGGGTGAACAACCTAGGTAATTTCTGCTGTTTGAATCATTCATCTTTGTCAAGTATTTCTTGCTGTGATAAGCTTTCAGTTTAATTTGTGCGTAGAATAATTCATATTCACAGCAGTGGTAGCTGAACTGTATCCAAACAGGATAAATGCTGGTCCTTACTTGCCACAATACCATGGATTTCCAAGATGTTGCTGTTTGCTTAACTAGAGAGAGGGGAATGAAGAGCTCTGTAGTCCTCCACTGGCACACCAGGGGTGTGAGCAGCCCATGCTCACCCAGACCACATCTCAGCATTGCTGAGACCAGCACTGAACTGCACCAGGGCCCCACCAGCCAGTGACCCCTCTCCCCTTATGGGAAACCCTCTGAGCAGCTGCAGCGGTGGCAGACTCAGACTTTGGGCAGCTCCAGGTCACCCTCTGCAGGAGCAAGGCTGATGAAAAGGCAACTGCTGAGCCTGATCACCAAGTCCTTCATTTGCTAGCTTCTTCAGAATGTAAGATTGTGAATCCTCCGCTGAATAAAATCTTTCATATTGCACTCACACAACTGTTATGTGTTTGATCTTTTGGGTTAAGCAGTTAGAGAGCAAAGCGTGGTGAGGGAACATTTAAGAGACAGACAATCTCCTGGGCCTTCAGAGCAAAGGGACTTCCCCTGACTCTTTGCAGTAATTCATTTACTGCATATAAACATATTCATTTGCTGCCGAGAAACAGCAATAATAATAATAACAAGCACGTCTCAGTATTTATCAGAACTTGTCCCTTCCCCTCAAAGTGGGGCTGGCTTTTCTGCAAAGCTACACAGAGGCTCAGCAGGTCCATGAGGGGCTGGCAGCCTCCACGCAGCAATGGGAGCTCTGCCAAAGGTACTGCTACCCGTAGCATTGCACCAGTTTACTTAAATTTAATGGGGTGGCAACTTAAAACACTATAAACAAGTTTCCCATTAGAAATGGTTTCTAGGGCCACATGATTTCCATGGGAAGTGTATGCTTTGACCCCTGAGCCTACAGCGATGTCCCCCTCCCTCCTTGGGTCACGGCACTCCCCTTTCCCTCAGCTCCATGACTTTAGCTAGCAGTCACCCGGTTTTCAGAAAGACCTGAGCCTGGCCATCAGCAGCTGGGGTGTCTGTCCCATTGCTCCTCACTCACATTGCTGTTAGTTCAAGGGCCCGAGAGCACACAGACTCTGAGGCACAGTAGAAATCTCTTGCAGGACAGTAAGACAAATGTGCTCCAGCCCTCAACAAGATTCCACGTGTAGCCTTGAATTGCGTTTCATATCTGGGACCTGGTATCGTGTTGAGAAATGACACTATGAGGAGGTGTGGGCGGTCGGGCATCCTCCCACTGTACTCCTGCCGATTATTTGGGTTAGGAGATGGGAAGGAGCGGCCGAGGGCCGTAGCCGGCAGCCCGGGTGGGCCGGGGGCTGGGGCCGGGCGGGCCGGGGGCTGGGGCCGGCAGCCCGGGCGGGCGGGCAGCGGCCGGCAGCTCCCGGTGCGAGGCGCCCGTGCCGCCCCCTGTCGGCCCCGGAGCCCCGTGACGGCCGGGCAGAAACCCTCACGATCGAGAGCACGTCACAAATTATCTTACGGAATTTCCAGCCCCCTACGGGACTGGACATATCCCCGGCATTCCCATGACATCCAGCATGTTTTATCCGACTTCGTTAGGTAAATATTAATATCACATAACGGGAGACTTGGGGAAAAAAATACGGCTGAGAGATATGGCAATCACTTTTGCTTTGCAAGAGCTTGTTTCAGAAGTAATCCCTCCAGGTTTTGGCTGTGCCAATAGTGGTGTATATATATACTGTATACATGCCTGCAGTCTTGATTTTCCTACTTGTCCAGATAAAGGCACTAGCCTGATATTGCAGCTCCCTCCATCTGATCATCAAGTTTTCTTTTATTATAGAAAAAACGAACAGCAAAAGGACAGGAATGGTGCTTCAGCTATAAAATCGGGACACATTTCTAAGCATCCAGACTCGACAAGAGAGATGCCCTCATGCCCCATAATGCAGTCACATTCTGAACATCCTATTGTAATTGGAGTAATTCCTATTTCCAGGCACAACACCACAAATCTGCAGAATTCCCACATAATGTAGTATGAGACTAAGTGCTAAGTTAAATTGTTGTTTCTTCAAGGATATTTTCCAAAAGTATCTCTATCTTCTAAAGGATACCCTGCTTCAAATTCTGTCATTTATCTATGCCCAGAACAGACAAAGCAGAAACTCATAGAATGTTAACCAGATTTAACTGAAGGGGTAATGCAATTGTAGATGAACTTCATTGTTAATAAATAAGAAATCATTCACCCTTGGACACCTGGCTCTTCCTACAGAAGGCCTCTAAATGAACACCTCTTTTCATTGACTGTATAGCATATGCCCAAACCATTCAGTCTGGGAACTGAGGAAGAAGTGTGTCTCACAGGCTGAAATCAACAGGCTGCTCTAAGGACAAGGTACACCATATATCCATAGCTCAGTTCAGATCACAGAATTATTTAGGCTGGAAAAGATATCTAAGATACCTGAATTCACCTGTTAACCCACTACTGCCAAGTCCATCACTAAGCCATGTCTTTTAAATACCTCCAGTGATGGTGACTCAACCACTTCCCTAGGCAGCCAGTTCCACTCCCTGACAACACTTGAGGTGAAGAAATTTTTCTAAGTATCTAATTTAAACCTCTCTGGCACAACTTGAGATAATTTTCCCTCATTCTGTCATTTATTTGGGAGACTAACTTTCACCTCAATACAACCTCCTTTCAGGCAGCTGTAGAGTGATAATGTCTCCTCTGAGCCTCCTTTTCTGCAGGTTGAACAACCCCAGCTCCCTCAGGTGTTCCTCATATGACTTATTCTGGACCCTTAAAGGGCTCCATTGCCCTTCTCTGGATACACTCCAGCACCTCTTTCTGCAAAAAGGGAACTCTAAAGAAGGCTAGAATACAATTCTGCTAATACAGAAAAAACTAGAGGCTGAGTTGTTAACCCCTGAGTGTTCCTGGGGAACAGTTACTTTTCTGCATTTGTTATCATGTTATATTAATGCAATTAATATGCACAAAGAGTAGATACTGATCAACTGCTCTCAGAAGAGACTAATTTTTTTTTCTGCCAGTAGCAACTGGCAAGGTCATGAATCTTCTCATTCTTCAGCAATTACTTATTTCAGAATATGGACAAACCAGCCTCCATTTACTGGTTAATAGTTAACAGTTTATTTCAAGTGCCTGATAAATTCTGGGCCAGATCTCCTGAAAACATGTGAGGGCTCAGAGTTAATATTTATCTTAACAGGTTGAAAACATAAACAGCTTATTTCTGTAGCTTCTTGTGATTTGTTTTCATTTCCTGTATGAAACAAATGGGGCACAAACAGCCACCTTTCCTTCCAGGGAGACAATAAAAGAGCTGATCAAAAAAGTCTCTCAGAAATAGAAGACCAGAGAGGAGAAAGCTACAAGGACCAGAATCATAATCGACCATCTCTAATCAGGTAGTTTAAGACCAAACATCTACCCTTGCCTAAGTTTTGATCAAGTTATGCAGATTTTGCAAAAACTTTTCCAGTCTAAAATCTCTAACTATTATCTCTATTATTCTTTGCTCAAATCCAGTGTAAATTATACTGCTTCTGAAATCCACATACTTATTTTTCCTTTCAACTACCTGGATCATAACAATACAAGTTTTACAATCCTTCCAGCTGGGAAGTAAGAGAGCACTTACAGCTTGAAAAATAAAACCTTGACTAGTTCTTAGACTCCATGTGGGTCATGTGGATCTAGTAGCTTTATACTAGAGGATGTGGCAGGCCAGAATCTGGGAGACCTTTGCAGCCCCTTTCTATAGTCAGCTCCTACCCTGACTGCCTCAAATTCTCAGTGTCCCACAGAAGGGACAAATGACCTGTCATTTCTATCCCCTGAAATGCCATGCCTGTTAAGTTAAAGCATTGAGACAAGCTGGCCCAAGTTTCAGTTTATGATTATGTGTAACTTCAGCAGTTTGGGAGCTGCTTCATAAAATCATTCCATTCATAGAGGTGAGGAGGGTTCAAGAGTGTAACAGAGCAAGTGTACAGGAGCTCTTTCCAGGTAAATGCTGCTCAGAATTAGCAGCTTTGAGACTTTCTGATCCTCATTAGTCTAATCTGCTTTTTTTTTTTTTTAACTTTTGACCTCCACAAGGCAAGAAGTTCTGCAATATTCTAATCATGCACTGAGAAGAAAATACTACTTTCTTCCATTTTAAACCTCCTGCCACAAGACTGTAATCTTGTCTCTTGTGAGCAAGTTGGTCCCACTGTTGGTAAATTCCTACTAGTTTTTCATCCTTTGTATTGGCAATTTGAGGACAGAGACAATGAGGTAAATGTTTTACCTTGAAAACAAACTCCACTTCCACTTCCTGAGTTGCCTAAATTCTTCAATTTTAAAAAGTCCTTCAGTTTCAAGTTTTTGCAGTTATTGTAGCTTCATGCAAAGGTTTGTCATAGATCTTTTCTCCTTCATGATCACAAAATGTACTTGCAATGAGTATAAACCCATTGTGAACTTGTGTGCCTTATGCATCAAAACACAGGCTGTGACCTGAAGCTCACTGAAATGGATGGATTTTTTGCTCCTGGCTCTGAAGAACACAGCTAACAAGCATTCATTTCAATTTCTCCATCTGTGCTTGATTATTTCTTTTTGTTAGTATCCATTATCAGTGTGTCCAGAACTAATTTATAGCTAATTTATAATCCTAATAAAAACTCACAACAGAATTTAAATTCAAGTCTGTCCTTCTTCACTGAAGAATTTTAGTATGGGTTTCATTTAGGTATGCTTTTAACTGTTAATGGATTCCTAAGAGCCAAGAAAATACTTTGGCACCCAGTTGAATATGCCATGGGATTAAGTCCATACTTGCCCTTCCTGAGGATGAAATTTTTTTTTCTAGACTCACTGATGACTTACAATCGGACTAGTTATTCCTATTTCTTTTTATTTTACCTTCTTCCATTCTTGTTTTCCAAGCATATATTCTATAATGAAGGTTTGAAACAATATTTTGTAGTCTTTCTATTCTCCTTTGGACATACCCCCTTCTGTTTCACCTTTTAATTGCAAGCACTTTTTCTATTCATTTCTATGTATTAAATTTATTGTCACCTTTCTCCTTTTTCTGATTTATTAATAGCAGTGTTGCCATGTTATTTTATAGTAATTCCATCTGAGCTTTAGAGAATTACAAGTTTCTTTATTTGACTTAAATAGGAACAAGCTTAATCCAATAATAAGAATATCTTATGTTAACATCTCCAATATGTTCTAAAAGTTTTCTTTTTAGTTATTTTTTCTCCTTAAACAGACTAGCTTTGACAGAAGCAGGTGTTTGAAGTAAATTAAATTATTTCATATTATATCTGGAATGAGTTTCACCCAGCATTGCTGTTTAAATTAGGGATTTAGATTAAATATCAGCTAGCAATAATAATATAATAATTTCTGCCATGTCCTCTATCTCACAGAAGCTGTTTTCTCAGTGTCTTAAAAGGATACACATAATTCAAATTCACTGAAAAAAAAAAATCTCATAATAGAAACTTTTCCTTCAGTATTTTCCTTCTTTCATCCTTTGGGGTTCCAAGTTTCCCCTCCTGATTAAGGGTTTCTTGCCTGGGTGTTAGGGAGGGTTGGGATACTTTATAATCAAAGCCCTGGAACCAATGTGATGTATGATGCCACGTACAGAACGGATTTGCTCCCATGAACAATTCAAGCAATGTTTTAGTGAGGTTGATTTAAGCGTAAATGAGCACAGAATGTGGTGCTGCAGTTCTGCAATGCTCTAAAGATGGAAACATCACGACAATACTAATTAATACTGATCACTTAATGCCAAAGAAAGCCAACCCACAATTAAATTCACCTCCCACCTGGCATTTCAAATGGAAAAAAGCAAGCAAGCAGACTTTTAAATATTTTCAGAGGTGAAGACTGTCCAGAAGGTACTAAATCAATTACTTCAGCAACTTGCTTTTGTTAAGGGAATCCTCAGCAACAGATTTCATGTCTGGGTGGCTTCCCAGGCCCCAGGAAACATAGCAGCATCCACAGTCTGGAAAGATGTCAAAACAGCAGCATGCAATTCCTAGCAACTCATAAGTGCCACAAAATATACTGCTTCAGCAAACACTGCAAATTTTCACATAACAGAACTACAGAGAGAATAACTATTATCGCAGGAAAAAAAAGTTTAAGTTTCAGCTGCAAGCACTAGACACTGTTTGTCAGTGGCAATTTTAAAGTATTTTTGCTCTTGAATTTACAGCAGAATTTTCTCTACATAATTAGATTGGAGAATATTTTTTTGAGACGACTGAAGGTCAAATTGCATCGTACTTATTTATACCTTGGCTATGAATAGTTCCACTGATCTTGGTAAGATTTCTGGAGGAATGCCCAAGGTGAGTAATAATTAAAACCTTGGTTATTAAAAAAGAAAGGATAGAAGCAAAACAGAACAGTTTCCTAAGATCGATCAACAGCAAATTTTTGAATGGTGAAATTGGAAATGCACTCAAAAGAATAACACAGAAATTAATTCTCAGAAACACTGTGCTGTAAAGTGATGTGTTAGGGACTGGTGCATTTCATTTTAATCATAAATATACAGTTAAGGACACAAGAAAAGTAGGAAATTCTGACTGCACCATCTTTATGTAAACTGTCTAAAGGATATTGTGGTATACCAATGTTTCAAATGTAATGAGGTTGCCCTCATGCTGTGTTTGAAACTAATTTAGTGAAACTTAGCATATTTGTAGTAGGCTTTCATGCCTAGATATAATGTCTGAAACAGTGAAAGTCCACCTTACTAGCTAGTAACTAAAATCTGAAATATTCTGGGGGTTTTTGTCTCTTTATACAATTTAGAAAGCATATTCTAGGAAGAAAAGATTTTCTGTTGCAGAAGCAACTATGAAAATCATCATAGCTTCCTTTTTTCCTAGTTCTAAACTAGGACTAGCAGAAGACTGGAACATTTTATACATAAGTTTCTAATTTGGAGGCTACAAACTTGAAAAGAATTTCCAGTATTACTCTCCAAAAAGATGCTAAAATAAATTATGTTTGTATATTCTAAATTCCACTTTGATCATCCTTTTTTCTTCTAATCTCAAAGTCACATCTTCACACATGTAAGTAAATCATTACTATCTTTATCCTTCTAATTTCCTTTGTAAATAAGTTCTCTTATCCGTGGATAACTGGGGCATCTCATCCAAGGGCCAGGCGTAGCCAGATGAAACAGGAGCCCATGAAGGGGTGCAACACTTTTAGGAGAAACCATTGTCTTGAATTTCATTTCATAGTGATCAATTTACACTTTGAAGGTCACAGTGTTGCCTTTCTGTAAGGGGATAAAAAGAGGGTAGCTGTTTTTTTCCTGCAAAATTCAATCAATTTTTTTGAACTTTAACATGCACCAGGAGGAGAAATCCCACTTCTCTCTACAACTGCCAGTATGGGTGGGGAGGAGTTCAAAGAGGAAGGAGAAAAGGAGATTGCAATGGTTTGTCCAGCCAAGAGGTGAAATGAAAGTGTAGTAACAGGGCTAGAGGCAGGACAAAGTGTAACTCCTGACACTGGATGTGTGTCACAGTTCAGGAATGGTTCCCCAATTTAGTGTTCCCAATGAAACACTCCAAACCACATGCCTCCTGCTCACTCACTCCCCCATATCCCCTCTCTTTCCCTGCAGGGAGATGGAGAGGAGAATTGGAGACTCAAAAGGTAAAGATCATGGGTTCAGACTAGAACAATTACTGGAAACAGCAATGAAATAAAAAACTGAAGAGTAACAGCAACAATATTAATAACGAAGTGTCTAAGAGGTGAACAATTAACGTGTGAGTGCTCGCCACACAGAAACCCCTGACAACACGGCACCACGTGGCCATGCTTTGACACCAGGGAGGGACCCTTCCCCTGTCCCCAGAAAATGATGTGAGGTGGTATAGAATTACCGCCAGGCCCTAGCCATGATCCCTTCTGGCTACTGCGAAAATTAACCCTGTCCTGTCTGGAACCAGGACAATGGGATTTTGCCCTGAGGCAAATTTGTCTGTGACACTCTTCAGTGGTCTTTTCTTCATGACCAGTAACAATGGTGGCATGCTTAGCACCATGTGAATTTATTCATAGGGAATAGCTATGGCTACAACCTAGAGAAATTACTTAAGTTATAATATGCACTTGATATGCATACATGTCATTAGGAATGAGGTGGCTCAACTAAAAACATACATCTGTTCTTCTGTATATGTTGCTTTTTTAACAGTTCATATGATGACAATATTGAACTTGCAAATAAAAATTAAATTCTTTTAACTGTCACAAATGTGTTGTGAAAATAACTTCATATTTAAAGGAACATGATAATAGGACAGATTTGGATTCTCGTGTGCTGGTGGGGTCAGACTAGACCTTAAAATGCTGCAGTTAAAAAAAAAGCAATCTATGCAAAACTCACATTTTGTGCATTTACCAGAACTTCTTGCATTGTGATCACTTTGAATAATAATGCTTACTTTTTGATTGAATTTCCTACATTTCTGTGTCATTTATTGAATCCACACTTAGCCCCCTGAAACTCAGGTTAAAAAAGTTTTCTTTCATATATCGGGAAGTCTAGAAAAACTAGAGCAACTGATCCCTTCATACAGGAAAAATAATCAGTCTCTGTACAAGATACTGGAGGACTCAGATGATTTTGATGAGCAGGAAGTACTAGCAAGGAGAAAATCAAGCTGTCTGGTGCAGTGGGCACAGCAGGGCTGCTACATCCACACAGTGCCAGCAACAAAGACAAAACTAACTTCCTTCGAAAGACCTAGGTGGGGAGTTCCTCCTCAGCTCCTATTTTCATCTGCATCTCTAGCACCTGTGCATCAGGGAAGAGTTTATTTTTGCTCACTCAGTGGCTGAGGATATCTATAGGTCAGGTTGCTTCATGGTTTCCACCTAAGATCTGCTGTTCAACTGCCTGTAACACAGACAAATTCCAACCATCCAGGTCAGGCTTTTCTGTGACAAGGATACCTTAAGCTGGTTGGTTTTCCATCTTGTTGTTAGTGCAGTGTGATTCAGACACCAACCAGGCAGAAATTATACAGTGAAACACTCTTCCAATCCTGGTGAAAGAAAACAGTCCTACAACTGAGGTGCTCCAAAACCTGCAAGGTTTGAAGGTGAGGTAGAGCAGGGACACTTGCCAAGGGAAGATAAAGGTCTGTAAGCAGCCAGCTCTTCTTAGCTGAAGACCCAGGGGATTGAAGCTCAGTGGCTCCAACCACTGGCTGCCTCATCAGCCTCCTCTGTGCTGATCACAAAACCAGCAGAAAATTACTGTCACTGCTGAGGTGGTTTTTCATCAGCTCATTAAGCTCAGTTGTCATAGGGAATGGTCAAGCTGAAGCCAGTGCCAGCCTAAAAAAAAGGCCAGGAAAAGGAGAGGGAGAAAGGTGTGGAACTGCAACCCTAGAGAAAGCAGACTAACTTTTGATATGAAGTACCAGCCATTTCCCTTGATTAGGGCATCTAGGTTGTGGACTAACCTGTGGGGTGAAGAGGAAGAATTTAATATATGTTAGAGTAAATATGTAGGCAGAGCAGTGGCAATGTGAAGAATAGCTTTTTCAGGCTACACAGCTACTCATCACATTGCCACTACTCTGTCTACATATTTCAAGCTTCATAGCCTGAAAGAAAGCACCTTGAGTGTGAACACAAAGTTACAGCTGTCTGGAAGATGATGAGGGCAAATATTTCTGTTAATGAGCATGCACACTGTTTTGCTCATTTAGAAGAAAGAAGTCATAAAGGAAGGCAATAAGCAGAAACAAAACTAGAAATTGCTGTGGTTCACCAAATGGTACCTGTTTGTAGTTTTTGCAGTGACCTCATGCTTCATGAAGAGGTGCAACAAAGCACTGGTGTGCCAGCACGTATTAAGGACAAGGAATAAACCTCCTTTATTGTCCTTCTCTTTGGCTCATAAAGCCTTGTCTAGGATTCAGTAGGTAACTGAGACAGAGATGCCTCTAAGTTATGGATTCTTCCATGTTTTAAAAGTACAATGAGTTTGTGTTGTATTTACTCTGTGTACCATCTTTATCATTACAAACAGTCCCACTGAGGTCACCTGTGGTACCTCCAGAAAGCTCATATCAGGTCATGGAGGTTCAACATCCCAAAACACAGAGACACTGACAGATGACAAAAAGGTTGGAGGCTGAGGTGCTGAACACTAAGTCCACAGCACACCTGTGACTTGTTGGGGGCAGCAGTTAGTAGCTGACGTGACATATCCTTTCAACCGCTTGCTCAATTTGTCTCCAAAATAAGATCAGCTCAGCAAAAAACAACCCTGTCCTGTGAAAAACATTTCACCTCATGTGAACTTACAAAATACTCAAAATACTGTTAGCCTGAAGACCAAATCAGGACCATAGGCAGGACTATATATATATATATATATGAAAGGCTGGCAAGGAAACAAATAAACAGGCTCTAATTTTCTCCTGCAATACTAAGCAGCTTTCATACTGCGGGAGACTAGAAAGGTTGAGTTACCCTGACGTCAGTACAGTCATTATTGGCTCAGGTTTTTGGCTTGTGTACAAGGCTAACATTCTTACTCTTGGGAAGGTCTTACTCTAGCTCAGAAGTGGGTAAGAAATTGTAATGTGTTGTCCCTCTTTGTATCCTAATTTGAGTGTCTGTATTTCAGCAAATCTAGAGACCAACCATGGTGAGCACATTGTCACACTGTCAAGAAGGCTAATGAACAACCTCATTGTAATTAAGTGTCCTCAGATGCTCTACAAGGAAAAACAAACACCAGACAATGTATATAGTCCACATACATGACCTACCTAGAGAGTAAAGTATTCCATATTCCTTCTTATCAAGCAATTTGACATTCTTCATGCCCATACTGACTACTGTGGAGACCTCTTGCTACAGACGACTCAGTGATTTGGGGAAATTCTCTTGCAACAGGCCAATACATCTGAGTGCTAGAGAGCAAATTACAGGCTCTTGATGTTTTCCCAAATATTTTCACATAAGCTCTGTCATTATTTATATTGCATTACAGACTATCGTGAGCCATTTGACTTTAACAAGAGGTGACTTAAATTGTATGCTGCAGTTTGGAGCGCATTCATCCAAGGTGATGTCGTCAGTAATAACAAAACACACTGTGCTCTGCCTAGTGAGCGTGTTTTCCTCAGGTCAGTGGGAGCTCAGGCTGCTGAGGACTTCACAAACTTGACTCTTTACAGGCTTGCCTCAGAAGCCCTTTGAACCTGTTCAGATCACCACTGTCCTAAATTCTCCCAAGGATCTGAAACAACATGCAGCACCCCCCAAACCTGTTGCACCTGATTATTAGGGACAGATTGCTGTGAAACAGAGACAACCCTTTAAGTAAGCAGTGAAGGGGAGGTGAATACTGGTGGGACAATGCACATCCCTGGCTGAGTGAGAGTTGTTAGCTGTGGCACTAGGTCCAAACCAGTACCGGACCAGATGAATTTGGGGACTCGTTGAGCTAGGCAATGTTTAACATACACAAGTGATACACTGCCATCAGGGACATTTGGCTGGTGACTTTCAGGAAAGTCCCCTGTCTGTCTGACTGCTATTGGCTGGAAATACACCCACTCAAATATGTGGGGATGTAGGTATGTATGTGATTCAAGAAACTGTGGAAAACATCTGTGAAGGGAGCAGGCTTCTCTTTTTACAGAGCACGTTATTAACAAACCTAAAATCCCAGTTGCATTTTCACCCTATTATTCAAACTGTTTTCTGTCCTAACTTCTCTGTTTACTTTTAGAAACTATTGATACTTGTTTTGAATACCAGAAAGACCTACATTTCACTAGTACTTGAAAATAATTCAAATACAGCAGAATTTTGGTAAAATTCAGAAATAATTGTTTTAAGTGCTTTAACTGCTAGGATTTGGTAGCAGAAGCACTGCTGTAAATCAATAACTGTGTTTAAGCTTTAGGTGTTTTGTTATTCTGTGGGCAGTAAAACAATTCATAAGGTAAGAGTACATAAACCCAGGATTTTTTTACAGATGCATATCCTTATGGTCTAAACTCTTTGATACAAGATTCTCCTTTTTTCTTTCTGAAATGGCATCTGCCACTTCAAAAGGGTGAAACATATTGCACATGGGAATTTGCAAGCAGTCTCCACACAAAGGGATTTTTTTTTCTTTTTACACTTTTATACCAAGCACTCAGAAGAAACCTACTTGCTTTGCAGTATGTCAGAGAAGGACTTTGATCCAATGAGTGAATTTTTCCCAACTCTGGGAGTGAGATGGGAATCCAGGCAGAAAACAGGAATCTGAGGCAAAGACTGCATATGCCTCATAAAAATAGTGCCACACAATTATACAAGTGCAACAATTCCCCCCTTAATTAGTATTGCACATAACTCTGAATCACATCCCATATTAATAACTTGAAGTCACTTGTAAGACTTTTTTTACCTAACCATTTAACATCTCCTCTCTTTGAGTATCTCCAGTACTTTAATATCTGCCAAGTATCTTATTCTGAAATTACATATCACTGGGTACAGCTGCAAGACTACAAATCTGGTCAGCAGATAATAAAGCAGAATAAGCAAAAGTAAGTAGGATGGCTTAAAAAACTCGCACTGTCACACAGCTAATCCTTTTCAGCAGGTAGGCAAAAATCAAAGCACCTCATAAATATGAAGCCTAGACTGGTTAAAGAAATGCTAGGAGTTTTAACATGAGACATGCAAGAATGAGGATGCAAGTTCACTTTTTAAAGAAAAATGCTTCTATCTGGCCACTTTCCTGTGGGGAGGGAGAGAAAATTAGTTAATGGTAGGTTCTCTTAAGAATACTGTAACTGTTGTTTCCCCCCCAGTTGGTCTACAAATTATCCCTTTATTTGCCCCAAATTTGTAGCATGTTTATATTTTATTAATATTTTTTCCCAGATTTATTTGGATACAGAGGACTGATGCAAAAAGGATAGGCTAGATCTCTGGGTAATTTAAATGATTGCAATTTTGTCACCTGTAACGGGATTAATCTGAAATACAGCAGCTGGGCAACTGACTGTGAAATTGGGTAGATCTGCCCTTCGGAAAATAATCCTTTGATACCTCCCTCTCACTCGGGCAAAGGTGTTTGCCTGGCAGCTGTCACAGCTCTGTGAGAGATCTTAATTTCGGAGCAACCTACTGCCCCTCCATGTACACCCCAGGAGGGGAGCGGGATGAGCGGGCTTTGCCTGGGGCTCCCGGAGGGCTGCGGAGATGGTGTCTGTGCCATCCCCAGCTCGAAGGACGCGAGCATCCCGGGACGCAGCCGCATCCCCCGCAGGCTCAGCGCGGCCGAGCTCGGCCCCGACACCCCCGCGGGAACCGGCAGCCGGGCAGCGGCCACCCTGCCCCGGGGCGCCCGGGACGCCTCCCCCGGCTCCTGCGGGGCTGGGCAGGGGCGGAGGGGCCGCGGAGCGCCGGCCCCTTCCCCGCCCGCGTCCCCTCCCCCTGGCGGGGCGGGAGCGGGGCCGGGCCGGGGGAGGAGGAGCAGCCGGGGCCGGGCCGGATCGCGGCGGCTCCAGCGGAGCCCCCGAAGTTTGCGCTGCCGGCGGAGGCGGCTCTGGGCCCTCGTCCCGCCGCTTCCGGGGCCCCGCCGGGCGGAGCGGGCCGGGCCGGGCCGGGCCAGGGGCGGGGGGGGCCGCCGGCGGGGGG
>VYXF01007953.1:448278-498252 GCA_013397295.1 Polioptila caerulea
GAGCGGCCGCCGGCAGGGAGCCGAGCCGCGATGAAGAAGCCGGACGGGAAGGTGGTGCTGCTGGGGGACATGAACGTGGGCAAGACTTCCTTGCTGCACCGCTACATGGAGCGGCGCTTCCAGGAGACGGTCAGCACCGTCGGCGGCGCCTTCTACCTGAAACAGTGGGGGCCGTACAACATCTCCATCTGGGACACCGCAGGTGAACGGGACCCCCGGCACGGCGGGTGGCACGGGGGGATGGGGTCCGGCACGGGGCTCCCGGCGGAACGGGGCTCCCCGAAACCCGCGGGGTGTTTGCTGGCGGCTGCCCCACTCCGCTGGCTCCTCCATGCCTTGGGATGCGTAGGGCTCTCTTTTCCCTACTTTTGGCTCGACCCTGAGTACGAGCTGCTGGTGGGAAAGGTTGTGATGGGTGACCTCGCTCGGGACAGCTTCGCTTTCCGAGAAGCGGCGGGCAGGAGATGGAGACGTGACCCCCCCGGTGCCTCGGAGGCGGCGGCCGGCGCTGGGAACCCTGCCCCGCTGCTTATCGCCCGATAACTTCACCTTATGACGGTGAAGTCAGTCGCCTGAATCATAAGGTTTGGCCGTAGGACAGAGTCTGAAAAGAGACACGATTTTGACGGGCCATAAGGGGCCTTAAAACTGCTCGTCTCTGGTATTTTTGGAATTGCTTTGCGAAATGTGGATGTACAGGGAAGATTGCGATGCCTGATTGCTTTCTTTTACCCGAGTAGATGGCTCCTGACTCCAAGTTGAGTCAGGAGTTAGAGAGGTTACAGGTTCTGTTCATGCCCTCTCGCTGTGTTCCGCTGTTTGGTATCAGCTGGTGTCAGACTCCCAAACGCGTGCCAGCCCTTCAGACGTGGCGTTCCCCTTCCCCGCAGCTGTAAGAAATTGGTGCACGAAGAGCATGGGCTGCCGGCAGTGTCTGTCTGGGATAGCAGCAGCAAGGGGCTGTCTGTCCCGCTGGATATCCCGCAGGGTCTGTCCCACTGGTGTGGCAGGCAGCATCTCCGGGATGCAGGACTGAGCGTGGGTTGTGGTTTGGAGGCCTGGGGTGGAGGAGGTGGAAGCGGACGGACTGGAGAAGTGGTTTGTGGTCTTTGTCATATGAATGTCTTGCTCTTGATTATTAAGTCAGGAAGCTCCCCTCTGTCATGTAAAGGACCAGAGTGTCCTGCAAAATTAAGTCAATGGACGCTCTTGCCTTTAAGTTTATCTTTGCAAATATAATCTTGTTCCTTTTTTTTTGCTTTATTTTCATGTTTAACTGGATTTAAAAAACTGGTTAGTGGCAACATGAAGAATGCAGGTTATATGTCCTTGTGAAACTTGTGGAGCTGCAGCATCGTGCAATATTCCAGCTTCCTCTTGATGAAATTTGGGAGGGAAGTTCATGTGCTATGTCACTTCGTGTCACAATCTAGTCCAAAATGGCTTTTCCTGTGTCAGGAATTGAGAAGGAAGGGGAGAAATGAAACTGCCAAAAGTTACGCAGAAACACTTTTGGGAAGTGGGGGGAGGAGGTGATTAAGATATTTTCCTTGCATTTAGTAATCTATTACTATCATGAAAGCACTCTACCAGTAGCTCTGTTTTAAATATACTTTCTATGTAATTTGCAGTATTTTTAAAAAAATCTACTTTAATTTTGGAATTGATGTGTTTTACTATGGGGAGTCTCTTGTGGGCAGTTGCTGCTTGTTTGTAGTAAGCCAGACCCCTGTGGGTGATCAGCAGTGGGCTTTATTTCAACAGAAAAACTATCTGTCTTGGTGAGATTGTTTCTTGGTAATTTCCATTGTGCCCTTCTATTTTTATCATAAATAATAAAATAAGTTCCTCCAAGGCTTGTCTGCTGGTTTTAGAGCCCTTTTTGTCAGTAATTTATTCTTATTGCAGTGTTTTATTCAGCGTTTATTGAGGAATCAGTGTTCCAGTTGTATATGGAGTCTGGAAAGCTGCAGAGGTGGAATCTCCATGTGTCAGGTGAAGCACCCAGGTATTCTCTGTCTCAGGACAGTGCAAGTGTTCAGAGCTCAACAGTCTCCTCCCCAGTGGCCATATTTCCCTCTGCACCCTGGAGCCGGCCCTCTGCCAATGCATAGCTCTGTGGCAGAAGTTCCTGCTGCTCAGCCGGACCTCTGGAGCAGAATTGCTGGGGCTGTATTTGCAGAGCAACAGCTGAGAAGTGTTGCTGTACTGTACCAGGGTGGCATACCACGCCTTCCTCATTCTTCCCTGTTGCTGGAGTTAGTGCTGAGCCTGGCTGTCCCCTCCCTTGTGTTCCAGGGGCAGGCAAGGGCTCTTGCACCGTCTCCCTGTTGACTTGTGCTCTTGCAGAATGATGGAAGTTGCCAAAACTGGGCTAGACTGTTGGGGTCTGTGGGTTTTCGTTTATTAACAGCTCTTGTTAATCTTGGGAGGAGTAGAAGCTCCTAGGACACATATGTGCTTTCTGCTGTCATGGTGAAGAGGTAAGGGACCTTACTGACACTGTAACTCTGTTGTTAAGTTACAAAGGGATTCAGAAGTCAGTGTTATTTATTTGTTTATTATTTTTATTTTGTGTGGACCTTATGCTGGCCTCAGTGTGTCTGGAGACCTTGGTTTGCACCTCTTATCTCTCTGCTATCTCAGTGTCTTATCTCTACAAGGTGGGTACAAAGTAAGCTTGGAATGTGTAGTAAGGAGGAGTTTAAAATTTAGCTTTTTTGTCTGTTTATTAACCCGATGTTGCCAACTACTGAATTCTTGTGAAGCAGTTATAGGGTTATCAAATACTGATACACTGTTTTTTTAATTAGGTATGTGTAGATATATAGAAAAATCCAGCATCCAGGAGAAATCAATAATCCAGGAGATTTAAAATTCTTCAGCACAGCAATGACAAGAACACATATCAAAGTTTGCACCCATCCCATCTACCTAAATACTGAGTGCCAGCTCAGGATGTCTGTCTTAATACCTCAGTAGCACTTTATGCAATGTATAATGCAGAAATATGGAAGATTTGGCCTAGAAAAGTTAGGGTATGCATGGTAGTAGCTACTGTACTGGTTCAATACATAATTAAAGGTTCAAGGTCAACTGGAATACATCTCTTTTAATTTTCTCCATTTGTATTGTATTTATTATGTGAATGTATGTTTATTTTTGTTGTTGCATATGAGCATTATTTTTGGGACTTATGTTCATAGAAGTCTCCTGTGTTTATTTGTTTTTCTGGTATGGGGTAGGCATTTGACTGTTAACAACACAAACTTCAATACACTGAAGCTTCATTCTTGTAATACAAAGTGATGTTTGCACACTTAGACTTCAGTGATTGATGAGAATATCTGCAGTAGTGGTGATGGATCAAAAGTTAAGTAGGCATGGATACTAGTACTAGACAAGTTTAATTGCTGATTTTCTGAGTTATTTAAAATGTGTGTCATTTTCACTAATCACTCTGTTGATTTTGCATTACTTCCTGCTCTGAATTTATAAAAATCTCATTTTCCTAGGAAGAATTGAAGTTGCTTACCACAGTGCTTAAAATGTGCATTTCTGTGTTATCTTTAATGGAATCAGTGTGCACATCTGACCTGTTCTACCAAGTTAGATTTGAAGTGTAAATCAGTTCTTCTAGGGAGGAGTCTTAGCTGTACATTCACACTCCTCCTTATCTTGGAAAAATCAACTGTTTAGTCTAGTCTAAATCTTCTTATCCACAAGCCCTGTAACATGAGTGTGCAGAAGTTGTCAGACTTGATTGTTTTTTTATGTAAATGCTCATGGCAAATAGTTCAACATTTCCTGCTTTCCCATTTGATGATGATGAGAGAAGTAATTTGAAAGTTGCATTCAAGTCAAGGAAACAAATAAGCCACAGATGGAGGAATACTTGGGAGAAGCTCATATGCTTGCCATGTTTCTAAGCTCTCTTTTTCCTAGACATCTGCTTTTGACTATTTCTCCATTGTCACAGGCTTGGATAGAGTCTTGTGTCTGACCTAGCATGGCCGCTGTTGTATTTGGGGTTGGTGCATAGAATTATTTACTTCTTATATTCTGATGTGACAAATTCCCTTTGTTTTCTCTTTGAATCAGTTAATTCAGAGCAACTAAAAAAAAGAGCATAAACTTTACAAAAAGAAGTAGTTGTACACTTTTAGCATGTTTTAAAGAACTAGTTGGCTGGATAGAGGCCTGGTCTCTAAAGCATTTGAGTACATGCTTTGAGACCTTTGTACCAGTTTTTTGAAGTAGTATTTTTTCTGAAACAAGGAAAGTAAGCAACAACATCAGTGAGAAGAATTTTCTCCTTACTCAAAAGGATTGGGGGTTTGACACTCAGGATGTCAAAGCTCTATATATATTTCTGTGTGTGTGTATATATATATTTTTTTTTTCTAGGCGGTGCTGGCAGCAGCTGCAGAGTAAACTAAAACTTCCTGCTGGGTGCTGATGGCATGTAGCTCAGAGCTGGCATGTAATCTTTTATGTCTGACAGCACAAAACCTCCTGGAGTTTTGAGGGTCTTGGTCCTATTCTACCATTAAACCTGGAATAATAATGTGTGGTGGCTACAGCTAATAATATTGTAGGAGTCTTTTGGTTGTTCAGGCATGTTTTCTGATGCTTTGGTATTTCCAAAGGTAAAACTTTTTCTGTATGTTAGATTTCATTCTCTCTAAGTTGACATTTGTTCATCTGACAGATAAGTGCTGAACCCCAGCAGCAAGGTTTCTTAATTATTAGTGGTCATGTCCCCTGTGTTGCTGGTGTAGTATTAGAGCAGTCAGCCGGTAAATGAATGACCAGTATTTTAGAAAGTTCACATCAGGATCCTCTAATTCTATTTTAAGAGGCTGAGTTTGAACTTGCCAGCAGATATTCATACAGCCTCATAATGGGGAAACATAAAGGTTAACTTTATGGAAAGCAAACTTTCCTTCTTTTCCTTCTTCTCATCTTGAGCTATCTGTCAACAAATCTGACTTGATTTTTTAATGCTGTGAATACTCAGCTAACGGTTTGTATTTTTACATCTTCCACTCATTTATTTTTACCTCCATATATATATATATATATATCAGAGCTAGTATAGTTAGGGACAAAGGAGATAAACATAGCCTAGAAAAGGCTCTTCTGTGCCTTGCTTGGGTCAGCTGCAGTGTATCTGCCTAATTCGTCATTACATCTCTTGTGTCTGGTGTGCTGGTGTCTGATGTTATCAGTGCTGGCGAGCACGCGTGAATTGCTCACAGCTTCTGATCTCTGACTGCTGGGGTTTCAAAGGCTGCAGTGCAAGCAGCTGCCTGTGCTGAGCTTTCTCGGGCAAGGTGTGAGTGTTGAGCCGGTAAGATGTGTTAGAATCCCCGGGTAAAAGGGATTGGGTTCTTCCCTTGCTTAGTTAAGCTTTGAGGTTTCTGGGGGTTTGTTTTTGTTCTTTTTTTTTTTCACAATTTACCTGTGCTGATGAACAAGTCCTTGCACACTGAGTCAAAAGAATATTTTGAGCTGAAAGGGACCCAAAAAGAGTCCAATTCCTTCCTCCTTGCAGGTTTACTTAAAATTAAACCATTAAACCATATGACCAAGAGGGACCTCCTTGAACTCTGGCTTAGTGCTGTGGCTATTCCAGTGGCTGACCACGCTCTCAGTGAAGAATCTTTTTCTAATGTCCAATCTGAACTTCCCGTGATGCAGCTACACTCCATTTCCTGGTAAAGGCAGTAACCCAGCTTAGTTCTCAAGGGAAACATGAGATGGGATGTGATTTGGTCCTCAGAGTGTGAGTCCAGGAAGCTGGAACCAAACATTGCCTTGTGTGGTGAACAATATTCAAATTCTCAGCAGGTAGGGAGGAAACATGGTTCTGCATTGTATTGAAACAGAGCAAAGGAGGAGGATTTAGGTGACATATTTCCTCACAAGTGAACACTGATGGTAGCTACTCTGATACTATTCTATATTATTCTGATTTTGACTTTTGGAAGTAGAGGATTACAGCAGGGAAAAAGAAGCTGTAGATGAGATGGTTGGGTAGGTTAGTTGAAGCCAAAGAGGGCTCTGATGCCTGTGCCTTTCTGCACCTGATGAGGTTCTGGCAGCGGCTGGGGTTGGGTGTTGCTGAAAGTGTAGTGAGTGAGTACCTACCTCCTTACTTCAGGAGGTTTCCTGTTGGAAGGACATAGGGGATATCAGCTCAAAAAGTCTTGGGCATCAGGGACCATCACCTGCATTCAACAGATGAGAACTAAACAACATAGAAATTATGGAGAATAAAATCCCTTAAGTTTGTTGCTGAGGAGTCATGGCCTGGGGGCCAGTTACCAGCAGGAGTCTTTGATTTTTAAAATTTTTAAAACACTTTAATTTCCTTTCTGCCCTTTGCAAAAATTATTTTTGCAGAATATTATGTTGGCCTCAATTAGCTGTTCATGATTGTTGTATGTAAAACAATGATGGCTGAGGACCAGTGCCTCATACACACACAGTGTGGCTTCCTTGAGATTACTGAGTATGGTTATAGGCTATATATTTTCATATCTTGAAAAACAAACCATGAGAGTGGAAGTTTGAAGGGACAGAAATTCCTGAAGAGAGTTCACTGTCAGTGAGCTCTGTATCTAGAGCCTCTTAAGCAGATTTAGAGGAAGGAGTAACAGTTTAAGCTTAACCATCCCTGGAAACATGGTTTTGTTGTGAAACAGTGCCCTGGATTACTTTTTTTTTGCAATGAATGTTTCCTGAAAAGAGCAGAATAACTTGGGAGGTGATTAAAAATATGAAGAAATAATGAACTGCCTGGGGAAAGTCCTGGAGGAAGTTCTGTTTTCTGTGTCCAGCAATTTAAAATACAATGATACACAAGTAAGGTCAGAGGTAACAAATTCACTGCAGCTGAAAGTGCTTTTGTATGCAAATTAAGTAAAAATACCTAAATACCTTGTCAGAGGGAATTGTGAAAAATACATATCAAAAAGAAACAGAAGACAAAAGTAACACAGTTTATTCAGCTATATCTAACTCACCTTATTGGAAGCAGACTTTTATTTCTAATGTGTGATTTTAGTACTGACTTGCAGAGTCAAGCTAATGGATTGGTTTTGGCACCTCCTGGGTGCCTCGGGATGCAGGCTAAGGTCAATGTTGTGTGTGGACCTCTGTGCTACCTTCTGTGTTCCAGCCCCCACATTAAATCCCCTCTTTGCCTGTGGTATTTCATGATAGTGTGCAAAGTGACTGGCCTGTTCTAGCCTAAGTGGGAAGGTACTCTTGGGGTAGGACTCTCTGTGAATGGTATCAGTGACCTCAATGTATGCCTGGCTAAAGCTGTCCAGGATCATGCCAAGGCATTGTGGCTCGACAAACATGAGCAACTTTGGTGTCCTCAAGAGGACTTGAGTTTGTACAAGCTGTGGAACAATTTGAATATGCTGTTTTTTAAAGTCACAGATTCTAGGCTGGAGCAACATGGAGAATCTTCCTAATGAAGAATTCGTGCCTCTGGCATTGCATTCTCCTTCCCTGGTTACTGGAGGAAGAGGTGTATTTTGCAGATGTCTGTCAAAATTGACTCAACAGCTGAAAGATTAGTTTAAATACTGTCTGCTTTGTGACAATCCTGAAAATGTATGAGGGAGGGAGGCATGAACAAGAGAAATGGTTAGTAAAATGATGTAAATGCAGTGGCAAAGGTGGTAACAAAATCTGCAGATATATGGAAATTAATTTTCCTGGGGGATAGCAAGCCTGTAGGAGAGACTGTAGAAAATAGGTGTGTGCAAGAACTGGGTTATTGGCTTCAGTTAAACTGGTGTCCTAGAGGGTATATGCAAAAGCATAGGTATTCTCAGCAAAAAAACAAGTTACTAATGCCCTGTTGCATTCTTCAGTTTGACTTTGTGAAATGTATAACTGAGCTGTCTAAGAAACAACAGCTCTTTTAGTTTGAGCGTGAGGGGAAAAAAACACAGAGATGGGATGGGAAATGTTTTTCCCAGTAGTTCTCTGTCTAGCTGAGTAAATAGTGTTGCACAGATTATCAGAAAGCTTTATAAGCTGAAATGTAGAGATTAATGTATACAAAGTAATACATGTTGACTCAATTGTGTGTGTAGTTGAGATTTTTTTTTGGTTTTTTTGTTTGTTTATTTGTTTGTTTTTAGTGGGATGCAGTCACATTCTGTAATGAAAAACAAATAGGTATTTAAAATTAGTATTGCATGTCTGGGTGCCTGAACTTAGGCAGTCAGGGTTGTGATCTCTTTCTGTTGGCTGTGCAATTAACTTTTTCTCTCAGTTGGAAGAAAAAGGACCGTGGATACCTAAAATACAACTGTGGGGCAGGTAACTGGCTGCTAGTTGTTTTACAGTTTCTACTTTGAGTGGTCATGTATGGTGAGTACATTTCTAGTTTCACTTCAGTATATGCACATTATGGTGTCACAAATATCAGAACCAGGGAAACTCAGAAGCAGCCTCACAGTGCCTTGGCTGAGCTTCTCTTGATGCTCTCTGGGCTAGTTTAAGTATCTTTACTGCACACTGCAATCACATATCTAGATGAATTGCTTTACTGCAATTGCTGTCTCGTGTTGAAGCCACTGGCCATGTGAGCTTCCAAGTGGCAGTGTTTTACTGCCTGGACTGAAGGTACACTTAGTAATCCCTCATCTGAGTCACATTTTGCTATTGCAAAATATCCAAACAAATAACCTTTGTTTGAGTCTCCATCTAGAAAGACTCTGAGTCTGTGGTGGATACATTTGGAGCCATTAAAAATTGTGGAATAGAAAGAATAATTTTTCTCTTCCCAAGTCTGAATGATTTCCTTTCTTTCAGGGCAACACTGGGTATAACATCCAGGGGGTTGATCTAAAGGCATCAAAGCTGTGATAAATTCCTGTTCCTGTGCTTGATTAACTGTAATTTCATATTCAGTACCTGAAGATATGCCTAGGAAATTAGATTTCAGGTTGGTGATTAAACTTAACTTATGCAAGTGTGCTGCAGAGAGCAGAGGTGGTCAAAGGAAGTGAGTGGGTTTTTGCTCTTAATTTGAATTCTTAACATAAGTGATTTGCCATCCTACATCACAGGAGATTCAGGATAGCTTCCTTTAGGGCAACCAACTCAGTAAACATGCAAGATTCCCACACCTACCTGGGTGTGGAAAGAAACAAATCTAGAAGAGTGCTTATTAACATGTTTTTTAAAGGGAGATAGATCCTCAGATGTGTTTGTGAACTTTCTAGTATATTTTTCCATCTCTTAGGAAGCAGATGAGAATTGAAGCTGGCTTTGCATGGGCAACCAAGAAGCCATTCATGGAGGATCCCTGCTGAGAGCCTAAAAACCTGTGTGGGCATTTCATGTAAATCCTTCTCCCCATTCCCTCAGCCTTTCTTTTTAATACAATTACATGTTTTCTGTATTCTGTTAGATAATTTTATGTTTATAATTTATGTATATAATTTTATGTTTATAATTTATGTATATAATTTTATGTTTATAATTTATGTATATAATTTTATGTTTATAATTTATGTTTTTGTACTTGAGGAGATTCTTACAAAATACAGAGAAGAAGTGCTATCCAGCCACTCAACCACTTTTACATGCTGAGTTTAAAAATAATGATCTTCACTACTGGTGAAATAAAAGGGAAATCTTTTGATTTACATTCTGCAGCTGCAGCTGATGTCTGCTTATGATTTTTTAGTTATATGTAATATTCAGACATATATATTTAAATGTGAGATTTTGTTGTGAAAGGCCTCAAAATTCAGTTTCTGTTCTTCATAGTGGGATCTGTGATCTGGGCATAGAAGTCTGTTGTTGTTATTTTCTTAATTGTTGAAGGTAGAAATAAAGATCTTGGTAATATTCTAAAGGGTTTTTTTGTTTATTTTCCACCTATCATTTGCTCTCAAAATTTTGGTTCATTTAGAAAAGAGAGAAATTACCAGAATCTGTAGTGACTTATAGTTACAAAAATAAATGAAAGAAAAAGCTGTGTGTAGTTGAGTCAGCATCTTCCAAGCCTCATAAAAGGGATCATCAAATCTTGTGGTTTGCTGTAAGTGGGACCTGGGTGTTTTAAAACAAAACAAAAATTCCCCACTGGTATAATGAGTGAATTTATTTTTATTTTTTTTTCCTTCCTTATACAGGCTGTTGCTTAAATCTCTAAATTTTGTGAAACTAAAAATGTCTCAAACTGTTCAGCTCCTGAAATGTAAAAATACTTCTTATTTTTATGAGGTTGCAAGACTATCTTTAGGACATGATCTTTCCCTCCTGCAGCAGATAGCTGTATGTATGACATTGGTATTGTTTCCCTTATCTCCCTTCCTCTTCTAGTGTTTTGTGCCCTTTCCACGTTGTCCTATTTGGCTTCTTTTTTTACTTCAAGTCTGAGAAACACAGTGGAAGTGGAATAGTTGATGTCTGTCTTCTCTTTGAATGGCAGAACACTTTGTGGCCTGGAGATACTGCCCTAATTGTGGAAGAAAAGGATGCAGTGCAAGCAAATCAGTAAGCAGTTCCCTTTCTGGTAGTAGCTTCCCCTCTTGGTGTGAGGGTTGAATGGGCAGACACTGGCCAGTGGTAACGTTGCTCTTTGTGGCTTATTTTGTTTAGAAAGTTCAGAACCGAGTTGTTTATGATTTTTAGCACAACTTCCTTTGTACCAGGTTGGAGAGCAATAATGAGATGAGATTAGGTACCACGCCTCTTATCTGATTACAGTTTCTTTAATGCTCAAATTAATGCTCCTAAGCTGTGGATATTACATATGTTCTTAAGTGTGTAGGCAGAGAAGCTGGAAGTAGAATTAAAATGGAGAAGCAGTGCTGGAAGTGTAAAGGACATTTGTTTATCTTAGCATAAGCTATGAAAACACAAGTCACACGTCCTGTGATAAAATTATCTTAATGATTTGAACAAGTTTTAAATACATTCCCACAAAACCCAGGTGGCAGCACTTTGTCTGGCACAGCCTCCCACTTCTGATACTTGCTGAAGGCAGCCCACTGGATAACCAGAACTGCCTCCTGCTTTTGACAAATAGCAACTATTTAGGAGCACCCGTGAAGATTTCAACTGAAGAGAAACCGATCGTAGCTGGTAAGGAATAGAAGCAGTTATAATTTTCTTCAAGGTTAATTATGCATGAATGCATTGCTTGTGTTCTTAGTTGTGAACCTGCCTATAAACCATTGAAAACCTTGAAACAAATAATGAGTAAGCCTAATTTTATGTCCCATGTTAATATGAGTTCCTCTTCAAAAAAATAAAACAGTAGACTTTTTCCTTCAGTTTGCAAGATCCGTGGCCTTTATTTCTACACGTTTAGCAAGGTTTAAATATTTTTCAAATTGCTAGTGAAGGCTGATTTGAAGTTAAACTCAGTGCTACAAATCAGGAGCTAACATATCTACTGTGCCTCAGTTCTATTTCACCAAAAGGTGATTTAACCCTAAATAAGAGGCACTTGCCAAGTAACTGCAGGGGCAGACCAGCTGTGGGTACCTGCTATTTATCTGATAAACAGAACTTCCTGAAGCATTTCGGACAACTGTGTTACTTGTTATGTGTGCAAGAATCATTCCTCACTTTTGAAACATGTGACACAAAAGGTTACTTCTTACAAAACAGCCTGCCAGCTCTCAAATATGTTTTTGTGAAACCTGGACTCTGTTTTTTGGAATGTGAATGTTGTGATTCATAGATGTCTTTCCCCTCCTCACCTAGTAGTGATCAGTGATGAATACTAGCATTTGGCTGCTGTCTTGCACTAACTTGAGTTTTGTAAGAGCTGGGCCTCTAGAAGGGCTTCTAGTTCTCTTTTTCTAGAAGGGCTTCTAGTTCTCTTTTTCCTGTCCTCTACTCCTAATCAATGTAGAAACATACCAGCAGAATAAAAGATTTATGGAAATAGTGCTTGAGGTGTTGCCTACATATGAGCCTAGTAATTAATTTTATCTTCAAAAGAAGTGTGGTCAATATACTTGTGTCCCTCTCTGCACTGCAGTGCCCCATGCATGTGCTGCAGCTGTGGAAGAAGGGAATGGTCTCTGGCTGTGTGGTAGGGTTGGAAGGTGCATTCCCATGGATATGTGACCTTCTAGACTGATTACTGAAGGCTAAAAGACTCTTGCTTCTGGTGGCCTGATGCTGTGGTAGAAAAAGCCGGGAGATCCCTGAAATTGTGTAAATACTGAACTTCTTGCTGGTTCTTAAAAGCCCCTGGGATGGCCCTGAAGTGGAGCACTGAGGGGTAGTTGGCCTGTCTTTGCTGCTAGTGCTTTGGAAATATTAATGGAAAGAATTATCATGAAAGTGGGGCTGATGGAAAATATGCACTGTCATAGCTAATGCTCTTGTATATGAATCTAGAATGGTTTGGGTTGGAAAAGATCTTAAAGATCATCTAGTTCCAACTCCCCTGTCATGGGCAGGGCTGCCACCCACTTGATCAGCTTGCTCAGGGCTCCATCCAGCTTGTTATTGAGCCCTTCCAGGGATGGAACACCTACAGCCTCTCTGGGCAACAAGCTCTGAAGCTTTCCTGTGAATCTGTGGAAGAAAGCCAATGTACTGTGTTACTGTGTGTGACTCCCATTGGGTGGATGTACACAACAGAGTTTACAGCTGCTTCTTGATGGTTTGGCTTCCTATGCATGGGAAAAAGGGAAATGACTGGCAGCCAGGAGGCAGAAATACAAATAATGTGTTTGGGGTTAAAGCGATAATATGGAAAAAAAAGAATGTTTCTAAAAGAATAGACCATTTAATTTTATGTATAGTTGGATACAAAATTTGATCCAAAGAGAGTCTGCAATGAATAACAGTAAACTCTTATTGTCATCTCTAAATTGTCAGTTCCCTTAGTTAAGATGTTTATTAAGTTTATGATGTTTCTTCACTCAAAAAATGGTATGATGTATTGTACTGATTGACTTGGTATGTCTGTACTTAACCCTTCTGCAAAAAATCCTATGGGGAATTTTGATTTTAAAAGAAGAGGTTGTAAAGAGCTAAGGCTATAGCAAAGTGTCTAATGAGGAAGCTAAAAAACCTAACTCAGCTTAAAACAGGAATGAAGAAAAACAGGAAGAATTTGTCTGTGAGGTAGTGGGCAGACTCTTACTTAACAATTCTTTGTTGAGAGCTGACAGGAATGCTGAAGAGTGGTACAATTTCAGAGTGCTTATTGAGATACATTTAGGAGGACATTCTTGACTAAGCTCCAAGCAGCGTCTTGTTTACTCTACCCCACTGGGATGGGAGAGAGAATTGGGGGAGTAAAAGTGAGAAAAATTGTGGGTTAAGACAAGGGCAGTTTAGTGGGTAAAGCAAAAGTTGTGTGTGCCAGCAAAGCACAACAAGGAATCCATTCCTCATTGGTAGGCAATTGTTCAGCCATCTCCAGGGAAGCTGGGCCCCATCATGTGTAATGTTGACTTGGGAAGACAAGTGCCATCGCCCTGAACATCCCCCACTTCCTACTCCTTTCCCCCATCTTTATCTGCTAAATGTGACACCATATGGTGTGGGATATCCCTCTGGTTAGTCGGGCTTAGCTGTCCTGGCTGCATCCTTCACTGGTCGGGTGATGTCACAGAATCAAATAGGTTGGACAAGATCTCTGAGATCAAGTGCCACGTCCAGCCTTTCCTAAAACACCTCCAGGGCCAGCCCATTCCAATATCTAATCACCCTTTTTGTGAAGAGATTATTCCTTAATGTTTAACCTAAATCTCCCCTGGTGCAGCTTAAGTCTATGTCCTTTTGTCCTGTTGCTGGTTACCCCGGAGAAGAGGCTGACCCCCACCTGGCTGCAGCCTGCTTTCAGGTGGCTGTAGAGGGTGATAAGGTCCCTGCTGAGCCTTCTGTTCTCCAGGCTAAACCCCCCCAGCTCCCTCAGCCTCTCCTCGTGGGACAGGCGCCGTTGACCAGCACTCCCAAGTCCTCTTCTGCTGGGCCACTTTCCAGCCACTGTCCCCAGCCTGTGCTGCTCCGTGGGGTTGTCATTGCCAGGTGCAGGGTCTGGCCCTTGCTCTTGTTGAACCTCATGCCTCTGGTCTTGCCCCATTGATCCAGCATGTCCAGGTCCCTCTGCCGAACCTTCCCACCCTCCAGCAGATCAACCCAACTTGGTGTTGTCTGTTAACTTGCTGGTGGTAGATTCAATCTCCTCATCTAGATAATCCAAAAAGATATTAAACAGGACTGGGCCCAACACTGATCCCTGGAGGATACTATTAGTGGCCAGATGCCAGCTGGATGCAGCACAGTTCACCAGCATTCCCTGGGCCTGGCTGTCTAGCCAGTTCTTAACCCAGCAAAGAGTGCACCTTTCCAAGATGTGGGCTGCCAGCTTTCCCAGGAGTGTGCCATGGGAGGCGGTGTCAAAAGCTTTGCTGAAGTCCAAGTAGGCTACATTGTCTTTCAGAACGTAGGGATGGCCTGCTTGTGCATCTTCAAGATTTCTCTCTTAAGGTACATATTGGTTAAAAAATGTATTATCTATTAATTAAAGTTAAATATGTATTGAAGTATATATCTGAGAAACAGGAAATTTTTGAATACTGTGCAATTGCTGCTCAGCAATAGCTAAAATATCCATGTTATCTATGTAGTTTCCCAAATTAGCAGCACAAATCCCAAACCACACCCCTGTTCTGGGGCTGTGAAGAAAATTGACTCTGCCTCAGCCAAACCAGCACCCCAAGTGAATCTGCCAGTTCCTTATTGAGCACCATAAAACACCCAGTAAGTGTGGAGTGCCCTCCTGGCCCTGCGGTGCCAGTCAACCTGTGCTAAAGTACACCTGGCCATGCATTTATGCCTGAGCTAAAGACCTGCTTCTCTGTTTGAAGAGCAAGCTTTGGGATGGACTGCGGGCTCTGAAGGTCTCCTTTGAGTGACTCTGAAGTTAAGGACCTGGCAACACCCTCCACTTGGAAATTGCGTAGGGAAATGGGCTCATCTGCAGGGTCTTCACTTGTGTGGAAAGGAATTGTCTATTAAAGGAAAAAGTGTCAGTTTTGAGGTACTGCAAAGAAAAACCAGCTGCTTTTAGAACCCACCCTGTGGAAAATGAATTGTTTTCTGTAGAAGGTACTTTTCTTTGAGGAGGTGAATGGGTTAAAGGTGCAAAGTGTCTCCCCCAGGCCAGAAGCGAGTGTCCTTGCCTAGGTCAGGTTGTTGTACAGCCCTGTCCTGTAACTGGCTGAGCATTATCTGACTGTCAAGCTCTGCTGCTGCAGTTAAGTGTTCAGTGATATTGCTTCCTGCAGAAATCTTCCAAAGTAAATCCAAGGTTTCTTTTTTTCTCTCCCCTTATGATTTCCTTCCAATCATATTTTCCTTAAGGAAAGCTGCCAAATGACCACTTCTTTCTAAGCAGCAGTTTCAACTTTTCTTTTAGACACATACTTACAGAAGAATTTTACATCCATGCTTTTTACTTACTTGGACTTCAATTTCTGGTTTCATTCTTGCACTCCTGCTTTCATTTCAGTAGAGGCATATAGGAACTTCGTAAATTTAACTTAATTAGCTTACTTCAGCACCCTACCATATTTTCAGTAGACATGGTATTGATGCTAGATGCTGGTGGAGCATTTGCTCATTGACAGGATGGTAATATCCCATCAATCTGTCTTGCCCTCATTTCTTTTGCCAGATAATCAGTGTTTAGGTAAAGCATTTCCCTTCACAGCTGTGAGATTTCAGAGAGAAACAGTTAAAAGCTGGTGTCATTTTTTCACTTTATGTTGAAGGTGCACTGTGGAATGCTTGCTGGTCTGACAGGTCTAAGATTAATTCTGTTCATCTTTTACAAGGTGCTACCCTTCCAGGCAGCTGAAAATACATGGAGTGCTTGAATCTTCTGGGGTTATCTCCTTTATCAAGAAATGAATGTGGTACATCAAGAGACCTAAATAAAATGAATGGTTTGAAAAAAGTAAATCCAGCTAGCTAAATGTAAAGGTTATTCAGGATTGTAGAGATATTAGTGGAACCTTTAGCTACAAATTGTTGGGTTTTTTTGTTTGTTTGTTTTTTTTTTGTTTTTTTTTTTTATGTGGGTCTAGCCAAAGATTTAGTTGGCAAAAACATGCTATTTAGTGTGGTTAGGAGGTTTTCTCCATGTCTCTATGTAATGTTTTGTATTGCTAGACATAATATGGTGAAGTTTAAAACTTTGGATAGAAAGCATATTCATGTTTTCATGAATTGTGATAGCTTTGGATAGAAAGCATACTGGTGTTTCTATGGGAACGTCTGTTTTGAAATTAAAATTCTTGTGAGTTTAGAAGCTCAGTCTTAATTTTATTATTAGAATGGTAAGCTCTGATTTCTTCTTGGCAGCAAGAAAAATAATTTTGCATTTATGTAGCAGAACAGATTCCAGGTATTCTTTTGTTCCAGAGAAGCTGAAACTAGTGGGCTAAATCTTGTAGACAGTAGGAATCTTCTCTGATATTTCTTCTCCTTTCTATAGGCATTGTGCAGCTGAAGGCTTTGTTGATTATAGAAACCCTAAATGCCTTTAGTCCCAAGGCACTGAGTTCATAAGTCTCTTTATAAGAAGACAATTGCAGCTAGAAATACACAGACTAAGCATATGGATAAGGCTGTAAATGAAGAGAGACTAATGTTATGATTTGCTGGCAACAGGTTAAGCTAGATTCATTGGGCAACAGTATGTTCTGCAAGGTCTGTAGGGTTGGTGGTAGGTGGCAAATCCAGCTCTTGGTACCTTGTGCTGTTCCGGAGCCTCTGGGCTGTCCTGGAAAGTAGAGCAAGTGTGGGGAGAGAGAAAAGTCATTAAGAATTTAAGTAACGTTGTAACTTCAGTGAGATTTGTTTTATGTTCTTGGTAACAAAATAATATGGAAAGATGGGAGCTACTGGTAGGGTTTTTAGTTTAGACAAATATGTCAGAGGCAAAGAGTCTGAGTGAAAAAATATTAATTTCTCTGGCCTAACAAGAAAGAGGCTAAGTCATAGTGGAATACCTTTGAGGAGGAGTGTGGAGTTTTTCTGGGGTTTGGGGACTGTGGTGTTTTCTAGTTCGGTGTTTGAGGGAAGGGCGTTTGGTTTTTGAAGAGATTACTTTGTGAAGCTAAAAGTCTACCAAAACTTGGAATCTGAAAGCTGTACTCCAACAAGCTAATTGGTGGGATACTACCTTTCCTTTCTTTAGATACTTTATAGAATACGAATTCCTCCTAATTTTGTTAGGACAAGACAAGGACTGAGTCAAATTCTATCATCTTTATTATGCAGGAGGTAAAATTTGAATGAGGATTACACTTGGTCTCTGATCATGCTCTGTAAATATGTTTTTCCTTTATGATTTTTTTTCTTTCCTCTTTTATTCCCTTCATGTAAATTTGATCTCCTCTTTTCATTGAATGTGTCTGACAGGTCTGTCATTGAGAACCAGAAATGCAAGCCTTCACTACCAGTTATGGAATGAAAATGGACAAGCTATTCTTCAGGGCTGGATTAAAAAGTTTCTGGGAATATTTAAACTAATTCATGATTGATTAGTACAGGATTTGACAAGATGACTGAGGGATGTTTATTATATTTGAGCTGTGGGTGGGAAGGCTTCATCTGTGGTAATCAGCTTTTTTGGATACCTTTCAGAATGCTCTGCAGGATGTAAGTGATTGGCACCTGTGTAAGCTGCTAGGCAAATGCTTTCAGTTTAGCTGCCTTTAGAAAATGAAGCTTTTACTTAAAAGCAGATTTCTTCATAAACTATCACACTGTTAACTGTCAAAAAACCCAGGAAATTTTTACCCATATTTCAGTTGTTGGTTCTTTGGAGGTGTGCTGTGAATTAAGGCTACACAGCTTTTGAGATGCTTCTGTCACACATCAGAAAAAGGTGGTGACTAGCAGTTTATTTTGGAGCTTCTACCAGGACATGCCTAGATTGATAATCTTCTTGGAGAATATGAAATAAAACTAATCTGCAGCAAAAAATTCCCATTACTTTCTGTTTTGCAATTCTTATTAAACAGGGGTTTGTGTGTGCCTTTTTGCAAAGAAAAGCATATTTCAACAACAACCCCTCTTCTTCAGATAATGCTCAGATGATCCTGTAGATCATTAACCACATCTTGCAGAGTTTGACATGTGATGTGCAGCACACCACGCTGACATTCTTGCATAACTTCTCAGTGTGCTATTTGTCCTAACAATAAAAGGCCCATTTAAGTGAACTTCTTTGGAAGAATTGTTTTATGTGAATTGTGCCAAAGTATTGCTTTTGGAATGTTAATT
This sequence comes from Polioptila caerulea, assembly GCA_013397295.1. NCBI lineage: Eukaryota > Metazoa > Chordata > Aves > Passeriformes > Certhiidae > Polioptila > Polioptila caerulea. Next base: position 466,594 of record VYXF01007953.1, read on the forward strand.
GAATTAATGTTCTAATAAAAATTAAAGAGTCAGTTAAAAGTGCTTGACCTATTGGTATACTTCAAGTTTGACAAGGGAAGGATGTTCTTAGAAAGGTCAGGGACATAAAGGAGATTTTTCTCCCAACAAATCAGGGCTTTCTTGAGTGGCCTATAATCATTCTGGGGGTATATAGCAAAAAAGAAAAACAGGAAACACAGCTGAAATTGAACTATGAGCGCTTTTTACGGGTGAGAACCATAAAGAGAAGCACATTAACAGTAGTTTGTTCTGTCATTTATTTTAGCCAGTTAAGGTGAGATGGGACCTTGCCACTGCATACAAATCTTAAGGGCAGGTGTCAAGATGGTGGGGCCGGACTTCTTGGTAGTGGCCAGTGGCAGGACAGGGGACAGAAGGCACAAATCAAAACACAGGAGGTGTAATCTAAATATTAGGAAAAACTTCTGTACTTTGAGTGTGATAGAGCACTGGAACAGGCTGTCCAGGGAGGTTTTGGATCCTCCTTATCTGGAAATGTTCAAAACCTGCCTGGAATTACCTTGTGCAACCTGCTCTAGGCAAGCCTGCTTCAGAAGGGAGCTTGGACTAGATGATTTCCAGAGGCCCCTTCCAACCCTAACCATCCTGGGATTTGTGTCACTTTCCTTTTGAAAATGCTCTAAACAAGCAATAAGCTTGAATCTGTAAAGATATATAGACAGCATTACTTTTAGCAAAGTTATTAATCCTTTTTAAGGGAAGACTTACCTTTCAAGAAAGTAGGTGAAGTGGGTAGAATTTTAGTGCAAAATCTACAAATTTGGTATTTGTTGGTCCTTGCTGAAACATGTCCTTCAAATCTTATTTATGGCATATTAATTAGCTTTAGTTTAATTGTTATACTTTAGGGGGGAGGAAAGAAGTAGGTTAAAAGAAATCTGCCTGGAAAAAATTAAGCTTTTTTCATTAAATGTATTACCATTCTTATGTACAAAGTATAGTGAAATTTCAATTTCCAGTTAGTAATCACTCAATTTTTCTTTATTTCAGATGCCTTCTAGTGATTCTTCTTGTTTATAATAATTCTGAATTAATTCCTTTCCCAGACACACTGATTGTGGTGGGGTTTTTTTATTTGTGTAGCAACACAATTTTTGCTTTTGGTACCCTAAGATAAAGCAGAGGAAGAGTGAGCTGGATTTCTTAATGCACACAGTAGGTGCTGGTGCAGGCTAGCTTTCCAGGGGTTAGTTGTCTTCTCTTGGCAGAATCTTAATAGCTAATTTAGATGCCCAAAAAAATGTTGGCTTTGTTATGTAAAGGAATGGAAATAAAGGATAAGTTTTATTTTTTCCCTTGCATATTATATTAGAGACAGAATCCCTAGTAAAAGGCCTTGATGCTTAGTAATGCTATTAATTTCATCCAGCTTTTCATGAAACCTGTTGTAGATTTTCCTCTTATTCCATGGAGAATATATTAATATCTGTTAAGTATTCCTGCATACGTTTGCTTCCAAAGAGAAAAGGTAAGATTTATGCTCTTTTAAAAAATGTGTTTAAGAATTAACCCTTTCTCACAGCACTTCACTTACTTACCTCTGTTTATTTTTCCTAGATTTTTATTTCTATCATAAATTAGATTCCCTGGTAACAAAGTTAAGGTATATTTTTGGATGTGTTTTATCCCAGACATTTTTGGACCCCTGATGATAGTTTAGTAGTCTTCTAAAAAAAAAAATCTCTCTTTAATATTTTTATTTATGTATAAGGGTACAGCTTAATCTTTCAGGATAAAAGTCATACTGTGGAACCATAGCTCATAAATTCAGGATTATAGTGCCAAGGCATTTCCTGTTTTATCAAAACTTTCTCTGCTTCCAGTTAAATGACTAGTTGGATTTTCTTGAGAAACTTTATCCAGTTGTCCAGGAAAAAATCAGATCTATTAGACTTAATTTTTAATATTGGATAGAATTCTATTCTATAGCTTGCCAGTAGATGGTATAAAATTTCTGAATGTGGATTCAGCGGGGACTAGATTATAGTGACATGATGTAATGCCACTTCCAGATCAGGAAAATAATGTTACATTCCTCCTGTATACCAGCACACTGCAGTCTTGAGAGCTTCCTTTTATTCAAATGTCATGGAGTTAAATGTATTAGAAAGCATCTTCTGCTTCCCTGCTTACAGTTCATAAGGCTTTCTCATCTGTGGCAGTCGGCTCAAATACATCCTTGGCTCCTCTGAATCTGGGACTTGCCTCCATTGGGATATTATGATCTTTTTTATGGGAAGAGATTTGTAGCACTTGGAACTAATGTCCAGAGTATATTTGCCTTCCTGAGCAGCCTCCAGGGGAGGAGAAGCAGCTCATGCAGTACATTTCCTTTTTCTATATAGAAGCAGCAGAATAAATACCTAAATGCTGTCAGCCTTGGCTCTTAGCTTTGGGTCTAAGCTTGTGAATAACCTCTGAGATAAGGACTCTGTGTGTGTATATATATTGGTAGGAAAAAGGAATCATGTGCCACACCATGGTGCTTTTACATATTTTTGTGTTTTAAATCAGGGGGGAAAGAAAAATGTTATAAAGACTGAAGTTGTGTTAATTGTTTCTATTTATTTTAAAAGTGTTTTACATTAACCTCCTTTTCCTAAGACCAAACCTGAGGGTGTTTAATTGTGCAATGTGCAAGTTCTAGTTGTCTAGTTGTTGATTTTGTGTCCAAGGGGCACATTTGTTAGTGGAACTGTGGTAGTCCTAGTAGGATAATTAAAGCTGACTGGAGGACAGGGCTCAGTTTGATCATGATTTCTTGTCTTGCTTAAGTGAGAAGTGAGTGATTGCTTCTGGTTCATGTGGGTTGTTTCCTCACAGTGAGCTGTTATTTTGCAGAAGGAGATTTAGAAGACTAGAATAATTCGTGTTTGTAGAGTGGAGATGTTTGCAGACTCTTGGCAATTTCAGACTCCTTCAGAACTCAAAGCATTTGCTCATTAAGTAAAAATTGCATAGATTTAAGGGAAGAGATGATTTCTTTAACAAATTTAAGTCTTCTATTGTGAGATAAAAACTCTTGAGTTAACAATTCAGAATAAATTGTGTTTAGAAGTGGAGTAAGCCTGTCTCAATCATGTATTACTTTGAGCTCTCTTTCTTGACTGTTTTTGATGTGTTCTCTTTGGAGAGCTGTATTAAAGAATTTTCCTTTGTTCATTGTTCACTTAAACCATGTGGTTGTTATTTTCTTCTTCCATGTGCAGCTCTTTCTACTTTTAAACATGCAAGCAAAGCCCTTTGGGTATTAAGATCACTACTCTCTTATGTTTATGTTATATTCTGCTTTGGCCAAGACATACATATCTAATTTTAATAACTTAAGTAGAAGCTGCTAAAATAGAGCACAGTTCATGCCTTAAATGTTGATTCATATCTAAGTAATGAGTATAAACATAATAAACGTCATCTTGTTTTTTAGCAGAGCTAGACAGCTGTTGCATTCTGAAACTTCAACATATGCAAGTGTCTTCTATAATGCAGCTTTGTGAACGTATAATACTTGGTAAAAGTGGAGCTTACATGAATTTTATAGTTGCTCAGCTGTAACTGTTTTTTGTGGCTGGTGGTTGTTTTTTATGGGGAGGGATAGAGGGTGTTGGGATGGATTTTTGTTTGGATTTGTTGGTTTAATTATTTAGTTTCTCTCCCTCTCAGAACTTTGATTCCATGGGGAATTTTGTCTTGAAGAAAAACCAAATGTTGCCATTTTTCTGGCAGAATGGGAAATGGTGTTCAGACAGCTCCTGGACATGCAGAAATTGGACTCTGCAGTGCTTTGTGACTTGTGTTTCCACTAATTTCTACTCATGTCCTCCTTGTCCATCCTTTGGGATGTTGAGCTTTATTTTAATCCCCAAATAACCACAGATGTAGTCCAGTTCTTAACAAAGCTCCTGGTTTCAAGGGAAATATAATAAAGCCACCTACAAGAAATAAATGCCAATCTTGAACAAGGTAATGAGGAGCTCTGACTTCATCACTGTCAAAACTTGACCGCCTGACTCAAATGTGGGCAGGAGAATTTTCCTGAAACCTTTAGGGACCTTTACTGTTTGTTCTTTGATAGTCATTGCATATATGTGCACAAATAGAAACCTCAGTTCCTAGCAAAATTGTTTCCCCTGATGTCCTTTAAAGGGTCATGACTTTACTGCATAGTCTGAGAACAGAAAGAAATGTTGTTCCCTTTTCAAAAGGGATCTTGTCTACTCTTGTGATTGTGAGGATGTTCCTGCTGAGGTAACTCAAGAGCATAAGGGTCACCCTTTGAACCTTCAGCTACTGCAGCTGAATCCTCAAAGCTCATTTCTTTCTAATACTGATTTCTGTGCTGTGTCATGGGTGTCATACTTTCTCTTTTCTTTCCTCTTTTAGCTATCTCCCTAGGGTACAGTTCCTGTCCCTCTCCATGTACACTTAAGTTCAGACTCTTGTAAAGCAGGAAGAGAATCTGAAAGACGAAACCTAGCAGAGACCTTTTGTTTGTGTTAATTCCTCTCTGCTCTTCAGATTACAGTACTGCTCAAATCACTGTGAAAATCCTTGGACAGTACCTGGTTTATAGACTGAGCACTTCCTGGATAATTCTACCATCTTGTGTGATTTTAATGCAATGGTGGCATGCTTCTGTAGCCCACCTTTGTGTACTTCTCCACTGACTTATGCTGCCACTCAGTCTGTGATATCAAAGTAGAAACAAATACTTTTTTCAGTACTTTAATGAAGACCTTTTTAGCTCTTTAAAATTTGTTGTGTTTTATTCCCTCCAGACTGAAAGGAACAGCCTATTTTGCATTCTTGTATGTGCTCAGCATTGAGAGATTTGAAACTTCTTCTTCCGATAGAAGCTTTCTTGAGTGTGTCTGTGTGAAGTTGTGCCACTTCAGAAGTTGTGGTGAAAGCCTTTGAAGGGGTGGTAGGCAAGGAGCATTCAAATCTGACTTCTGCTCTCATAAACATCCACAGCAACTTCATGGGCTACTTTGGATACTGTCCTCAGGGGCCGTGGGCAGGCAGAGAGCTTCGTAAGCAGCATTGAGGTGCTGCTGTTGTCAGTGAATCCCACAGCTGGGAAGGGATTGGGATGCTTGAACAAGCTGTGGTCCCATCCAGAGAAAGCATTCTTGGGGGCTGCTGCCTTCTGGCTGACAGGTCAAAGTGCAGTAGGAGGCCTTAAGTTCAAATCTTAGCAGGCTTTAAATCTAGCTTTGCTTATTTGTCAAGCCAGCCTCTTGCAAGTCTGCTTTTCCCTCCTTTCTTTGTTAGGTTTATTACGAACTTTGTGGTACTGAGGTCCATTTGGGTCAAAACTCTTTGATTTGTTTATGACAACCATCAAAAGGACTTTGAAAATGCTCGTTGCTTGAGCTGCCCCTGAGTGGCTGAAGTCTCCAATGGGACCTCATATATGTGAGGGAAGACCTGGAAAGCTAATGGTGCTGCAGGTAGGGATTGGAGGGTTGTTGAACTGCTCAAAACATTGTGAAATATAAAGATGAAAAGAAAATGAAAATTAGTTTTTGGTTGCTCGGTTTTCAGAATTTTCTCAATGTTGTGCCTTTGTGGTTAATTTGGTGGTTCTTGCAATTCCTTTGTCTGCGAATGATTTTATAGTTCTGTCACTCTTCTATGTTACCTTTATTTTTTGGAAAAGGCAAAATTGTTTAACTGTTAGATTTAGGGTTCACCATTTAATTTAACTAATTGTATTAAAAAAAAGTGGTTGGAGTGAGACCAGATGGATCCAGAGGAAAAAATAACTGGCTCTAAGAAGGGGATGGCTGTTCTAATGCAGTAAGATTTTCATCCTAATGTCTGATACTATTTTGCCTGACACCTTGAGGACAGATACTAAATATTTCATGTAGTTTTGAGGTTTTTTCCGTACTTAGAGTTGTTCCAGCCCTTAAGTGTCAGAAGTGGTCTGTACAAGGAAACTACTGCAAAAATACATTGTGCAGTTTTTTCTGCGTGTTGATTGTGCCACATGTGAGGCTGAGCAAAGGAGACTATCCATCATTCCTTTGACATAATTAATCCCTTATGCAAGGTAAATCCTTAATGTTTCTTTCCCTCTTTCAACAGTATATTAGTTGTAGAAGGAGTCAGTTGGTAGTTGCCATGTAAAAGTGTCATGGTTTATATTATGCTGTGCAAGATTAGATGAGCATAAAAATGCCGTAAAACAAGTAAAAGTATTGTTCCAGTGCTTGGTTGCTGTAGCAAACGATTCTGGGGGCTGCATTTTATGGCTTAGGCATCTGAAGTGGGAGAACAGGGGGAGATACATATTTCATTGTGGTTTCCAGACCACGGTATAATCAGGGTTTGGGTGAGAACAAAATCAGTCACAGTGCAAACTTTTGCTGAAAAATTTGGGACATTTAAAGACTCCATTGCAGTGCAACTGGAAGTACAACTTCAGCATGAGATTGGAGAAAAAAAGCATAAAAAGACTGACCTCTTTCCTCCTTTGTATCCCAATCTCCCTTGCCCTTACTCAACATACCTAAACAAGGGTATAGCTATTTTTTAAAGCCTTCTTTTTTCCTGCCTCCCAGATCATGAGTAGAAGAATTTCTTTTGCTGAGAGAAAGCAAATCAGAGGTTACACAAAATTGCACCAAAGCAATTTACCATAAACTTTGCCTAGTGATTTTCTGAATGCTGTTCACTGAATTTTTGACCTCTGTAATGTTATATAACTGCTATTACCAATTTTTCACTTTGCAGGAAAGTATTTAAATCACACGCATGTTTTTGATGTGAAATCCTCCTTTTCTGTGACGAGAAAGTAACCAAGGAACAACTATTTATTTGTTCTCAGCATTAGGCCTGAATTTATAGACATCTGTTTCTGCCCTTTTTTCTAATCATTCACTGGCCTGTGAGATCCCACAAATTTTCCTCATGCAAATGTTTCACATACTTCTGAGCATTCTCACCAGCTTCCTTTTACCCCTCTTTATAGTGAACTCTGCACCTTTCCAAACCTCTTTCTCTGGCAGTTACCAGAGTTTCACTCAGTGTTAAAAGTACAATGGGATTTGGATTTCATGTTCTAGCTTGAGGCTTCCCAGATCTGTTTTAGTGATAGTGATGAACACTTTGTCTCTCTTCTGGCAGCTGTGGAGTACAGTCCTGATGTTTGTTGAAGGACTTGGTGCAGTGACTGTTCTATTCCCAACTGGACGTAGATTCCGAGTTCCTTTCACCACGGTGTGCGTGCTTATGTGCAAATGTGTTTTCCCAATGCGTGCTGACCTGCACTTTTCAGCATTAATTTCTTCTGCCTTTCCTATTTCACAGTCATTTACAAGGATTTCATGATGAATCATTGATGATGATGAAATAGCTCAAGGTGGTCAGTAGCTTTGTGCGGAAGATGAATGTAACCAGATCTCTTCCAGATTTTCTGTAAATGAAAGCTCTGTGCAAAGGGAATGTATGAAAAGAGTTGGGAAATGATGTTGATTTTTACACATTCATAAGCTTGTAGTTGGCTCCTTTTTCTCTTATTTCTTTTTTATTTTTTCTTTGTTCGTTCACACTTATGTAGTGACCTAAGGCTGACTCTGATGGCTGATTGAAATCTAGTATGTTTTATCTTTTTCTTGATACAGTTTTGGATAGTAGAACATACAGCATATTCTACAGGTAGCAAGAATTTGGGAAAAGTAACAGTTTTCAATAGGAAGAAAAGCATGGTTTGTCTTTTGCCTCATTTCCCTTAGTCCTGTTGCAACTACTGAAGAACATTGTTTGCTTCCCAGAATTTAAAGAAGAGTCAATTTTGTCTTCTAAGAAATGAAGGACTCCATCAAGGCTTACTTAGAGGTGCTGGAAGATAGTCCTTGAACGAGGAAAGAAATGTTTTAACTTTTGGTTATTGAGCGATGGCCAGGGCAACTTAAAAGATAAATTTCTCTTAGAATATATTAGGATTTTCTGTATATTGTGTGTTTAATACTCTAAAAAATGTGTGAAAACTTGTGGTGGGACAGATGCATATCACTACAGGCTGGATACCACAAGAGATTTTTCCTGTAAAGCCAGTGTACCTGAGAACTGTGGGCATGTAGCATCAGACTATATAGCCTACAAAATGCTTCAAAACCTAGGAACAAGTGGATTACTGACTTTGATACCAATTTCTGAACTAGATATACTTGAAAATGAGGAGTAATGCATTCTAGCAGAACTTGAAACAGTAGAATTTTTTTGTTTGTAAGTGGTGAAGTAGATGGATGGGCCATCTGTGGGTGTAAGCAGGGTGGTAGTTAATGTGACTTAAATCAACTAGTGTGCAATTTAATAAAAAAGAAGCCAGGTTTTTTTTTGCTCTCTGCAAGTATGAATGCTGCGTGAGCTTCCTCGTTCACTTGTCTCTACAGATTCCCTTCTCTGAGACTGAGCAAGCAGTAAGCAGAACTGTTCTGTGGCACTGTTGCTCTCTTACGGAAAAACAGAAAGAAAAACCTGAAAGTGCTACAAATAACACGTTTTTGCCTTCACTGCTTCATCCAGACTTGTGAAATAGGTTTAAAATTCCTTAAACTCTCTTACTTGGTTAATATGTTTTCCAGCAGACTAACATTTGTTGTGTTTAAACCTTGCCAGGAAGGGAGCAGTTCCATGGCCTTGGGTCTATGTACTGCAGAGGAGCGGCTGCTGTGATCCTCACGTACGATGTGAACAGCCTCCAAAGCCTGACAGAGCTGGAAGAAAGATTCTTGGCGCTGACAGACAGTGCAAGTGCTGACTGCATTTTTGCTATTGTTGGAAATAAAGTTGACCTCAGCGATGACTGTACTTTACCACCGGATGAAAATAGACCTGAGAAGTCCGGGGCCAGCTGTGGGTCAAGGGTGCGAAAACAAGTCCGTGCAGAAGATGCGATTGCACTCTATAAAAAGATACTGAAATACAAAATGCTAGATGAGAAGGATGTGCCAGCAGCTGAGAAAATGTGTTTTGAGACCAGTGCAAAGACAGGATACAAGGTGGACTACCTCTTTGAAACTGTGTTTGACATGGTAGTCCCAATAATCATACGGCAGAAAGCTGAGGGGCCGCCCCAAACCGTAGACATCACGGACTACAAGCCAGCCAAAAGGACAAAATCAGGTTGCTGTGCCTGAACCATCTATGGGACGTAGAAAAGGGGAGGGATTTTTCTCTCCAGCAAAATGAGGAATGAGAACTGCTTGCAGCTGACCAGAAAGGAAAAGTAGTCAAGGAATAAATAGACTAAAATGGTGTATGCAAAAAAAAAAAAAAAANGCTTGCAGCTGACCAGAAAGGAAAAGTAGTCAAGGAATAAATAGACTAAAATGGTGCATTAAAGGCTTCTGGGAAGCTCTGTGTATAAAAAAATGGAAATACAAGCGAAATTATGGAGTAAGACTTGCCAGTTTCCATGGGCTCTGAAGACAAATGGTGTGTTATTGCAATGGGTAGTGACAATCATTTGGACAGATTTGAAAGATTTTTAGTGACTTGCCATTTCATGTTGCATGTAAATGATCTGTCTGTGTACTCTTGAAAACTTTCATATGATGATCTTCTTTTTCCCTTACGATTCTAACTTTGGAAGATTGAACACATGATACTTTTTTATTCTTAAGGAAAAAAAGAAAATCCAGGTATATTTATAATTGTAGCTAATAAATCAATTGCAGTCTTTTTATGCCAGATATGACAGCATACAATTCAGAAGCTGAACTATTAAAATCACTGTGGATATGTACTGTTCATTTGGAGATTTTATTAATGAGAATTCTTCTTCCATAGTGGGCTTTTGTGTGTTTACAAGCAGTATTCCAGCTCTTGCTGTTCTAATTGCAAGTTGCAGGAGGAAGTTTTTTTCTTTCCTTCCATTTTTCTCTCGTAATTCTTTTTAATATTGGTGGGTTTGGGGGAAGAAATCAATCTTATTTTGTCTGTATTTTTGTAAAAACCTCTTTTTGGTGCCTTTAAAGGTATCATTGTGTTTAGCAGCTGTGTTCTATCTCCTTTCCCACTCCTTAATTGTTCTCAGGCAGAGCTGCAGCTTTGATTTTTATCAGCTATGCATGACATTACTACCTGGAGTAGTAATTACCTCTACCTGGAGGGAAGTGAAGTCTGGTGTTTTCTGATGTGAAACGGGCTAATGCAGGAGGAAGAGAAGAAACTACCTTTTGTGGAGTAAAAGGCCCATGAAGGAGCAATAATGAGGCACAAGGTTTCTCTCCTGACTGCAGTAAAAAGGAGTGGCTAACACTTAATACAGCTCCTAGAGTTTCCCAGCCCTCTCAGCTACAAAGAATGCACGTGGTGACCCAGGAGCTCACACTGAACTGAGGCAGAGTGAAGAACTGCTAGTTTTTAAACATTCTCCCCCACACACTCCTTGAAAGCCCTCCATTCCTCTCAAAAGCAACCAACCACTCACCCCCAAAGATGCAGCTTGCATATTTTCAGTTTTGCGAGCTCTTGTGTGGGGACTCAATCTTCCTTTGGATGCCTCTGGTAGAATTTTCTAAAACTAAGGGTGGGTAGTTCTTACACTTTGTCATTGCCTCTCTCTGTTCCACCTGAATCACAGTTGTTTTGTACATAGGGAGACAATTCCTAAATAAATTATAAATTAAATTATTACTAAATACATTAAAACCACTTATTTTGAAGTACGTCATCTTGATCTCAGATTGCTGCATAGCAGTAGCTATATTTTCTGCTTTCAAGTTAATTCATAGCCCACATGTAGTGGGGAAGAATGGCTCAAGACAGAAACCACTGAGCATTAAATAATATAATAATAGGTTTGAGTTGGAAGGGACCTTTAAATGTCATCTACTCCACTCCACCATGCATTGACCAGGTAGGTCTTCAACTTAATCAACTTAAAAGCTCTGTTCAATTGAAACTTGAATATTTCCAGGGATGGGGCATCTACCACCTCTCTGGGCATCCTGTTGCAGTGTTTTACCACCCTCTTTGTCAAAATGTTGTCCTTATATCTAGTTTGCACATACCATTTCGTGGTTTAAAATCATTACCCCTTTTCCTATTGCTACTGGCCCTACTAAGGGTTGTAATCTGGGTTTGCTAGTGGCTTGCAGTCACCTACCAGTCTGTCAGAGACTAAACACCTAAGCTGTGGTATTTTAAAATGTGTATAATTAGAAACCTTCTAGCTATTAACAAAATTCCAGGGTCAGTATGTAGTCTTCCCTCAGGGCTGGGAAGAGGCTACACTCTGTTTTGTTTGTGACCAAAGGGTTCTGCTGACACATCTGTGAGAGGTCCAGCACTGGCTTCCTGCATCTGTTGACAACTGAACCTGCAACACGCACTGATTGCAAGGTCAGGCATTTTGGGAGATGTACATCTAGAAGGAACAGAAATTGTAAATTTAACATCCCACTTCTTAAGGTATAACCATTTGCAATTCAGTTTAACCAGCATTTGATTCATATGAGATCTTAAGTAATTCTTGCAGTCTTTCTAAAACTTCCAACATGGGTGTTTTCACTAAATGGGATGACACAGGAACCAGTCTTGTGTGCTGCACTTTCATCCTTAAGGCTACACTTGTCTGGGATGATGTTCATGGCTTTTTAATGTTGCTGGCTATTGTTCCTTGAGAAATTTCTGGGTTATGATGGGTTGACATCATGACAACAAAACCTGGGACATTGTGTAATACATGGAAGCTATTGATGAGAGGTCAGGTGTCTGGAGCTGGGCCTGTTGTGGTGATGCTGCTGAAGCCAAGGGAAATCCTCCCTGCCAGGACTAGGGAAGGTGGGTGAAAGCATGGACAAAGGGCTCTGCCTGCCCTACCAGGGAGGGGGAACTCATTTGATGAGAATTTATTCCCCCTGCCCCCCTCCCTGTTATGTCTGGGTTATGTGAAGTGATTATATAGTGAAATAAAAGAAGTGCTGATTTTGGCCATGCTGTGTGAATGTGAGCTACAGGCCAGCCAATGCCTGAGGTGATGGCTGAGCCAGGCTGACCCATGGGGGAGGATCCATCCTGCTTTCTGCTCCTCACAGGCACTCGTGGTGCAAAACAGAGGTTGCCATGGGCCCTTGTCAACTCCAACAAGGCTTCAAGTCCTGTGGGTGCCACAAAAGGAACCTCCTCTGCCAGTGCCTGTAGGGCTGGCAAAGCTTCTGAGCCTCTTTGTTACATTCTTGCTCACATCATGGTGGGAAGCACTCGTGCCTGTTTCTGCTGCTCTGTTCTTGAGCCGTGGGGTGCAGTGATGTTCTTTCCCTTGCTCAGTAGGGTTGAACTGTTGTGTGCTGAACGACTGCAGGGCCGTGTCCCCACTCCCCCTTGGCAGGTGGCCGTGTCTGGGGGTGCCACTGGTCCCCATGTGCTTACAGGGGCAGCTGCTGCCTGCACTTGGGCGCTCTTGGCATAATGGCAGTGACCCCTCAGCCTCTCCTCTGGAAACAATCTCACACCTCCTGTGCCAAGGCCATGTTTACTGCTTGCTGTTGGCTAATTTTCTATTTCTGGCAGCCATGGACAAGCACAGTCATGCAGGGTGTGAACAGACTCTGCTCATTTGGTCAACTCTGAGGGAATAATTGGGGTCAACTCACATCACTGTGTTGACTTCACTATATCTGTGTTGATACACTGATGCACTATTACCTGTAGGAGGGGAATATAATCTCATTTATCTTCTCCAGGCTCAGCAGCACTTCAGCATGTTTTCAAACAGGAAAGTGTAGGAAGCATACACCATGCTTTGAAGCAAAAGATTTGGTCAAACCAAGGCAAAACATTTGTGATTTTTTTACATCCTAGGCTGGAGCACTCTAGTTCAGTAAAAGGATTGTTTTGTTTTGCTGTAGCTGAGTTTTTCCTGTATAAAGATATTTTAGCTTCCTACAAGTGGGTTCTGCAACCATAACTGTGGAATGTTTTGGGCTGGAAGGGATCTTCAAGAATCATCTAGTTCTAACCCTCTGGCCATGGGCAGGGACCTCTGCCAGCCACTCAACCAGGTTGCCCAAAGCCCCATCCAGCCTCGCCTTGAACACTCCTGGGGATGGGACAGCCACAGCTTCCCTGTGACACCTGCTCTAGTGTCTCACCACCCTCACAGTAAAAAATGTCCTCCTTCTGTCCAATCTAAACCAACCCTCTCTCAGTTTCAAACTGCTGCCCCTTGCCCTGTCACTACAGGTCTTGTTAAGTCTCCTTTAGGTACTTTGAGGCTGCTCTAAGATCTCCCCAGAGTCTTCTCTTTTTCAGCTGAACAACTCCAGCTGTCAGCCTGTCTTCATAGGAGAGGAGGTAAACTTGCAGCAGTTGAAAGAGGCAATTTGACAAGTCAGTGTCCTTCCCTGCAGTGCTGTGGATTAGCTGACCAGGTGAAATCCTGTGTCTGCAGTGAGTGTTCCACGTGTTTGTGTGCACGAGCTCCCTCTCGGAGACGCGATTGCGCAGGCTTTGGCGAAACACAGCTGTGGGTACACTGACCTGAAGCACATGACGTGCACGAAATACAGAAGCCCAAGCCTGCTTAGCACCCTGTGGGTTTTGTGGTTGGTTGGGTTTTTCCCAACTTTTTATGCTGATGTGTTCCACTTAACGCTGTGCTGGGACCACTCTGAACAAACTTGTTACGATCAGCTTATTGAGTAAGAGAAAATGAAAAGGCAAAGCAACTGTTGGTGGAAGAACTATGTGCTAAAGTTTTATGTACAAAAGCAATTAGGCAACATATTAGTCATGAAAATCCAAATAGTTTGCTGCTGTTGTTGACATCATAAGTTTTTACAGATTTCACCTTCACTTGAGTTCTCTTAAATGTGCTGCATTGCCAGAGTTGCATGCTGTACAGCCCACAAGTGATAGTTGTATGATCATCCCACAAGCACTGCTGTCTAGCAATATGTGGAAGAGGCAAGTTGTCTATTCTTGGGTATTTGTTACTGCCACGTTAAAGAGAATTGGCAAATATGGAATGGATTTAGCTCAGGTTGACTGCAATGATTTCAGTATTAAGAGTTTTATTTAGCTGAAATAAATAATAGTGTGATAAGTTTAAAGCTCAGGTAATTTCTCTGTTTATGGTTATATCTAATTATATGAGCCACCAATCTAGGTCAGACAGTGTGCTAGCTAAGTACCTGAAGGCAGCCTACTAGGAAGATGGCAGGGGACTTTTTACAAGGGCAGGTAGTGCCAGGACAAGGGGGAACAGTTTCAAACTGAGAGTAGGTTCAGATTAGATATTGAGAAAAACTTCTTTACTGTGGAGGTGGTGATGCACTGGAACATATTGCTCAGAGAAGTTGTGAGTGCCCCATCCCTGGAAGTGTTTAAGGCCAGGTTGGAAGTCACTCAGAGCAACCTGGTCTAGTGAAAGGTGTCCCTGTCCATGGCAGGGGGCTTGGAATGAAATTATTTTTATGGTCTCTTCCAATTCAACCCATTCTATGTTTCTAGACCTTTAACTTAATTTCTATATATATTTCGTTGAGGTAACACTTGTCAAGTCTGGTAAATGTTAGTTTCCTGAACATTGTAGAGCATGAATAATGGTTGTTTTAATCTGTAGTGCCACAGTTTATTTGCTTTAATCATTTTAACAACAGAGTAAATACTATTTTACTTGTTTAGCTTAAATAAGTGATTTTAGAGACAGCTTCCCTCTTAGATATTTTTAAGTGCCATGAAATAAACAAGTGTATTCTGGTTGAAGAGTTTGAGTTTCAGTGGGAGGAGTTTGCTGGGAGTGCTTTTCTAATTCCTTAGTGCAAACAAAGTATTTCAACAGAGTAGTCCATATGCATTGTATGGAAAAAACACAGTTTACAAAATAGAAATCACCAACAAATAGAGATGTAGAAAAAAACAGGTTTTATTTATGATACAGTGAGGTTGGAATGTAATAATAAAAGCCAAGAAGCACCTGAAGCAGGAGTGAGGTGAGTTACTGAAAAATCAACTGTCATTGCTGTAAATGTTAATCGGATAATGTGAACATGTAATTTGTAGCTGATCCTTTTTTCCCCCCTCTCTTGCAGAGCTGACAGACAATTTTGGGCTAAATTGTTTCTTTCTACAGAAGGAAAGAACTAGCCATTCTGACAATCATCAACCCTTTTCGACAGGAAAAGATGGTGCCAAATAAACGCCTTGCTTCCCTCCCCTTTGCTTTTGCAAGGATGACTGCATGAGGGTTGGGAGGGTGGCCATCCTGTTGCCACTTGTCCCCAGCTGCCAGGATGCATTCAGAGAGCCAGCTGGCAGGGCTGCAGGTTCTGTGTTTGAGGATCATGTGGCATTGAGCACTCCTGCAAACCCTACCCTGTGTGTTGCTCCAACATGATGTAGGCTAAAACCTGTTTGTGATGAGTGGCTTAATTTCAGAGGGGAAAAGGTGCAATACAAAAACCAATTGCTGCTGCTGTGAGGGTGGTGTGGCACAGATGAAATGTCCACAGCACGCTGGAGCAAGGGATCCTTTCGCTTGGGGTATGTCTAGGAAAAAACCCATCAAGCTTATAAAATAAAATGCTTATCTTCATCATGTAGACTTCTAACCAAATTGAAAGAGTTGCATTTTGTGGTTACTGTTTATGGGAGCCCATGGGCTTTGTTATTGGCAGTGGTTAAGTGCTAAAGCATGGTGAGGCTTGGAAAAAAAAAAAGACTGTGTTGGGTGTGTTTGAAATGCCCAAGCACAAAATACTAAAATGTAAGTTAGGTTTCAGTGCTGGACATGAGCATTTTGGACCACAGTATATTTTCAGTATTTTGCAGCAATTTAGGACTTGGATCATCCTGTGTTAATTTATGGAACTGCAGTTGTTAGTGCTTACTTTTGTGACAAATACAGTAAATAGAAAGATACATATATTCTCTTTAGGTAAATGTGGTGGGTATCTGACCAAGGAAATCTTTTATTACTGAAGTTTTTTTGGTGTTTCAAAGCTGTGAGTATTTCTATCATTTGGCAAATGATGTAATATTAGACTAGCAAAAAATGTGTATATATACTGCATAGTGGGAGAACACAGCACTAGATCCATTAGACTTCATTTGTGTTATACTAAACTTGCTTTTACAGACACTTAAAAAATTAATTTCCATTCAGCTTTTGAGGTAATAAGTTAAAAAAAGCACCAACATGATTTATTCAATTGTCTAACCACCACAGAAGGCTCCTCTGTATAAGAACTACACGATAAGGCGGTTGGTTCCTTATACTGTGAGAGACTTCTATAAGTTTTTCATACAGACTTGACATCTGCTGATATGGCTTCGGATGAGTCCTGCCTTGAGCGTGTCTCCCGAGGGCTTGCTTTGGAAGGGCTGGTCGATGGTGGTGAGCCAGAAGCTGTATTTGTTGGCAAAGTAGTGACAGGTTCCGCGTGCGCCGTTGCATTCGATGAAAGGAGTCGCCCTGAAATCCTCCAGGCAGCTCCCAGGAGAAACCAGCGACTGTCCTCCACCTTCATCACCAGCAGCAGTGTGCTGAGGGAGACAAGGAGGGCAGTGTTCAGAGTGCAGCCTCAGGCAATGCTGTCATAAACTCACATGTGTGAGAAGAGAAAAAGCACTAGAATTGCTCCTAATTCTTATTTCCAGAGCAGGAAGTTGGCCAGTCCTGCAACTGTGTAAGGGTTTGGCTATGCTATAACTATATAAAGCAGCTAGCCCATATGCTGATGCCTCTTCGAAATCTTTTAACAAACACCTTTTCTATAGTTAAGATTTTCACTGTTGGAAGTCTTAGAATTGGAGAATCATTTAGGTGGAAAGGGCCCACTGGAGGTCACTCCTCCAGTTCCCTGCTCAAAGCAGGGCTGACACCAAAGTTGCCCTCAGTTGCTCCAAGGTGCTGTTGAATTGTAAATATCTCCAAGGATGGACCTCTCACAACTTGTCTGGGCATCTTGCTCCTCTGTTTTATTACCCTCACTAAGAACAACTTTGCAGCATCTATTAAATTCAAATTTCCCAAGTTATAAAGTCTATTTTACTCTGCCTTGCATATGAGGAGCACTGTGGAAACAGAACTAACTTCTATACAATAACTAGTTTCCTGTATGACATGGTTTTTTGACAGCAAATTACACCAGAATCATGCATCTTTACACCACTCAACTGTTGCCTTTGACAGGTTCTGAGATAATGAACTGAATGTTACTTTTCTCCTGTCAAAGGCTTTACTAACAAAATGGGCATTTTCTCTGTCCCTTTGAGAGATGTACAGCTGTATTTTTAAGTTATACTGTAGAATTTTTGTTAGGAACTGAAAGAATCTGCCGTATAGAAGAAAGCAGCTGGAAAATAAAGTTCTTAAAGAGCTTTTTAAATGTAGGGAATGTAAGAGGCAGCATGGCTTATTACAACTTGGAGGCCTCTGCAGTTGGAGCTGGAAAGCAGATAGTAAAAACTGCTGATGCTATTTGAGCCCTGGCATGGGAGCAGCCCTGCTTGGCAATCTCAGGATGAGCACTGGTACTCCTATGCTTAGTCTGTAAACTCCAACTCTATGCCTGTAACATCTCTTCTGGTATTGACTATGGCTTTTTATCCTCCTGCAACACTTACTCATATAGGATGTATGATACTGGAGTGCCCTTGCTACATGAAATCTTACTGACTTCTCTGGCTGGGCTGAGTCTGTGCTGACTGAGGGTTGTACCTTACTCAGGGGAAGGAGGCGACAAATTTAAGCCAAGGAATTAAAACAGCATGTACTCTGAGAAAACCACAAGTGTGCTCTACTTCTTCCACAGTTGCCTGAGAAGCAAAAATGCAGAACACCAAACACTTCATTTGCTCCACAAGCTAGCTGGGAAAACAGGAGTTCTCACAGTGTGTACCAGAGTGCTGACAGACTTTGCCCTGGCAAAAAGTTATTGCTAAGGTGACAACTTTGCTCTTAACAATGCTCAGTGTTTACATGGAGCTTTGCAAATATTTAATTAATTCTTGGCATTCTTGTGAAGTAACTATGAGATTGGTATCAGGGCTTTTTATAGAAGCAAAAGAAAGGTCAAACATGGATGGTAAAAAATTTGACCCACTCCCTCAAAATGTGGGGATTTTTTTTCTGTACCTAATTTTGGATTTGCCTGGATCTTATTTTCTGAAAAATTTAAGTTTTTAGCTTTTGACATACAAATGTTTTGTGGGTAAGATTGACTATTGTTCTTTTATGATGTCTTCTGCCACAGAAATCTTGTTTCTTTTCTAACACTGTTTGTGTCAGGATTCAGCCCAGTCTTCAATAAGTTAACAACATGGGCATGCTGCTGCAGGTTTTGACTCTTGTGTTCATCAAGCAAGTCAGAAATATGAGCATCTGTCAGACCAATCATTGAGATTTTAGCTGCTCTTTTCCATGTTAAGCCCTCTGGTGCTCATATATTCCTCTGTAAAGTCTTCCAAAAAAAGGTCAGGCCCTTCAGCAGGTCTTCTGCTGCACACCCAGCAGTAAGTTTTTCTGTAACATCCCATTTTTTAATTATAAGATCACAAGATAAAGAGCTCCTGTAAACCATGGGATGTACAGCTCAGCTCTTATTGCCAACAGAGATACAACACTGAAACTTAATTTTTAAAACAACCAGAGGCTCTCTCTTTCCAGAATAAGTGGAAGACTTTGGCTTCAAAATCTTTGACCAAAACACCAATGATTTTTAAATTTTGAAAAGAAGGGGAAAAGCATGTTGTTGCCTTTCCTTTTTTTTCCTCCAGAGCAGCTTCTTAGTAGCGATGTATGTAAATAACTCCAAATCTTTAGCTGTGAAAATGCTCTGTATGCTCCTGTTGCACCTCAGTGTAATTTTATTTGTTAAGCTACAGCTGTCTTTTTATTCTGTTCTGAAGTTTATCTTGTACATAAAGTAAGATCTCCAGATGCTACTCTGACAAGAGACAATTTTCTCTGAAATTCAGAGTAATTTTCATCTTCCTCTTCTGCTTCCTAGAAATTACTTTTGTAGTTCCCTGGTTCCCCAGTATGATGCATGGTTTTGGTCTTGCTGGCTCTGAAGTGGAGCAGCCTTACTAGTACCTAACACTCAAATTTAAAACCCACTGCTGCACAAAATGTGCCACTGGAGACAAAATACCATAAGGAAGGAATATCCGATCCACAAACTGCGCCAGCCTTCAGGGCAGTGAGGAATAGAAGCTTCTTGGCTGTGGACAGCAATTGCCACAGCTGGGGCCTCACAAACAGAGCAGCGACTGATGTATGGCTTAATGTCTTCTTCTGCCACGGGCATCATTGGAAGAGGTGCTGTAGTTGAGAGCCAGTAGGATTTATCATTTCGACTTGCATAATAACAAATATCCCCAGGGTTACAGTAGAGGAATGGCATGGTGCTAAAACGAGACAAACACGAG
Source organism: Polioptila caerulea (assembly GCA_013397295.1). Taxonomy (NCBI): domain Eukaryota; kingdom Metazoa; phylum Chordata; class Aves; order Passeriformes; family Certhiidae; genus Polioptila; species Polioptila caerulea. The sequence continues at coordinate 486,025 of VYXF01007953.1, forward strand.
CCAGCCAGCCCTGTTAAAAAAGAAGAAGAAAAAAGCAATCATTCTCTCTGAAGACAATGCACACTTTCAGTTTTCTGCTCTTTCCCAAGCACCCGTCAGGAAAGCCCTGTGGTCCAGAATGTTTTGCTGGCTTTACAGGTTCCCTCAAACAACACTAATGACTTGCAGGAGCTCCCTCAGGGGCACTCCATGAAGACATGTAGTTTTTATATTCTCCTTTTGGTACCTCCTAAGCCTGTTTGATGTAGTCCTAGCTTTTGGAATCGAGGCTGCTGCCAGCAATATTTGCACATACCTAGATCCTGGTTGTGTGCTTTCTCTTGTCCTTCAAAATACAGTAGGCTGTATCCACTCCAGAGTTTGTTCATGCCAACTGGGCACATTGGCTCTTGGTCGGACTGGCTGTGCTTCACCAGCAGGTAGCCCATGCTGACACTGCGCCCTGGCATGCCTGGTGGCCCAGGGCTACCGGGGCGGCCTGGCTGACCTTAGAGGAGGGCAGGAAAGAAAGAATCCAGCTGAGTTTGTGCTCCCACAAATGATCTGGTGCTAGCTGATATTCCAGCTAAGCTGCTGATGAACAGCTTAATGGCATGATGCTTTTCTTTATGGTAAGTTGTTGTTAGAAGAGCTGCAGCTCTAGGATTATAACAGTTGCTTTTGAAGTAGATTGGTGCTGGATCAGGTTCCCTGGTTTCTAAGATAATGTATTTCACACCAGAACTAGGGAAAGTCACAAATAAAGTTCTTATGAATTTGAGCATACTTTGTACAGCACAGATGAACAAACGTTTTCTTTAAAATATTTTCTTAGTCCAAGATTATGTTGGACTTCTTGCATTTGATTCATGCAGTTGAAACTATGCTCTGCAAATACCTTTTTCTCTGTGTGCTTAGCTAAGATAGAAGTAGTTCTGCTTTTTGATTTGATAAGGACACAGGTATTTCTTTTACAAATACATTCCCTTAAACTGTCCAAGTACTGCCTACCCAGCCATTCATCTCCATGAATGTAATTGTTAGTTAAACACTAGGCTGAAAATATTTAAAGAGAATAAACACACTCAGAGCAAAATAAACTCATGAGTGGACTGACATCTACAGCTATCAAAATTTATTCTGAAAATATTGCGCTAAGGTAACTGTTAACATTTAATTAGTTGTCCCTTGTGATGTGTCTATGAAGACAGAAACTCCTCCCCTCTCTTCCCCTTCCCTCCTCCATCTTCCTCTTGCTCCCTGCCACCTCCTGTTGCCCCCTCCTCTCTCTCCTCTCATTTCCTCCCAGTGAAGTAGTAACTACCGAGCGATTAGGTGCAGAGAAATGGGAAAGAGGAAGACAGTGCTGTGTGATATCTTACCTTCAAATCCCACTGGACCCTGAAATCCCATTCCTCCTTGTTCCCCTCTGGAGCCAGGAGGAGCTGGAATGCCACCCCTGCCCTGGAGTCCTGGCTCTCCAGGTGAGCCTCTGAAACCTTTTAAAATAATGGTTGTAAGCACAGTGACTGCAGACATATCAACATACCCACCCCACTTTGTTAACATGTGCTCTACTCGTGTATGTTTGGTGCTGTCTGCACTAAAGGCAAGATCTTATGGTACTTGCCCAGGCAAAAAGTACTAAGTTCCAAGTTGGAAAAGGTTGCAGGGATCAAGACCACATGAGTCCCACATGTGGTCTTGAATTCTTCCCTCTTGGCATCACTTATCTCCGATGAGGCTCATGGCAAAAGGTGCAGTGCATCAGCTCTACATGCCACTAATGCTGTGTTATTCCCTGAGCTGACAGCATTCCCACAAGGAAGTGCACTTTTCCACCAGAGATGTTCAATCTTGATTTGCATGAGATCCATGCCTGATGTTGCTTTGGCTATGTGAGTGTTACCATGTAAATTTGGCTATGTGAGTGTTGCCAAAGTTATTTCCTGCTTTATGTTCTGGATGCTGGGAGGAGGAAGAAGGCTGGAGCCTCAGCTTTGGAAGACTAAAAATTGACTCTCCTTTCTGGGTTACAGATTTTTAAGTAGAAGAGCATCAAATCAGTGCTCTGGTGGCCTCACTCTGCTAAGGGGAACAGCTTTCAGTATTAATGTGTGATTCCTACCTGGATCTCCTGGTGGGCCCTGAGGTCCCATATCTCCTGGGCTTCCCTGAGGTCCTATATTTCCACGGGGACCTGGTGAACCTTGCTCAGCAACCAGCCTTGGAGGAACAGGAGGCAGCCCAGGAGAGCCTGGAGGTCCCTGGAAGCCTGTCATTAGAAGCAAGAAAAAGTAGTTTGATTAAAAAAAACCCCACCCACTCTATTTTGTTCCCTAATGTACTTTCATCCAGAGACATGTTGCTCTTACTTGGCTGCATATGTATGAGAGGTCCATGGTCTGCAACTAGCTTGGGTATAGCAGCTGTATAATATTGGGAAAATATGTGTGGGTATGGGGATGCCCAAGATGAGACAATCTCCAAGTATGGGATCATCTCCAAGAGATTGTCTTCACTTGGACTGTACATAGATAAGCAGAAGGAAAATAGTGATGCTACTGCTCCCTCATTTATGATACAGGGAGCTGGTAAGTTTCCCCCAAACAACTGCAGCTCTTTGAGGTGCAGCATCATCTTTTGGTGGGCTTCAAGAGACAAATACATGACGGTATAGATGGAGTAATACATTTTAAAGCTCTCTTGAAATATTCAGTATGTCTGCTCTGGAGGATTAATTTAGACAAAACATCCTTCTTTTTATTAACCCCAAAAGTGGCTCTGATTTTGGAGTTGGCACCTCATACAAGTCAAATTCATAAAGGCAAAACATTGACTACTCATGTTAAATTCAGGCATCTGCCCTCTGGAATTTCCCAGGATTGAAAGAGTCATGCAGGATGGAGGACTCTGGAGGGCAGAGTCTGGACTCTGTCACCAAGCCCAACCTTCTGCTCAAAGCAGGACCAGTTAGATCAGCTCTGTGGAGCTGCAGAATGAGTGGTTTCAAAAGGAGTCACACACCTGCCTGCACACACTTACCAGTTACTCCTCTGTCTCCCTTGGGTCCGATAGGTCCCAGATCACCTGGAAATCCCACTGTGCCCATAAAGCCGATGACACCTTGTTCCCCCTTACGACCTGGAATGCAAAATGACAAGTGGCATTATTGCATTTCAGTACAAATCAGGGGAGTGGAAAAATCATGGTGTTCAAGCTGCTGTAGCATAGGAAGCTCCCCTGCTTCCTGCCACAATCAGCACTTCCCAACCTTACCTTTTGGTCCAGGGAATCCAGGCAGGCCAGGTCCTCCTGCAGATCCAGGATCACCTCTACTTCCTTTTGGGCCAATTTCTCCAGGCCTACCTGTTTGCCCACTTTCTCCTTTGCTTCCTGGTGGAGCAGGAATTCCAGGCTGCCCCTGTGGTCCTGGATAGCCTGTTTAGAGGACATATAGATTATAATCTGTTTATATTTAACACGTGGGCACAGAGGAAAGTAGCAGAACTATCTAACTGTATCCCATCAGGTTCTATTTCCTTAATTTAAGCAGGGGACAGACTTATTCAGCACTCCAGCTGCTGCTCTCAGGCTGGCAGCACTGGCAGAGTAATAGAGTATGAAGCTCCCAAAAAATAGTATTATCTCAAGCAAGATTTCAGCAGAAATAGGGTGCCTGGTGAGATACAGCCTTCAGTGAACTATTCCTTCACCAGCAAATGCCCCACTTCACTAGGTGCCTCCTTGCTTCATCCTAAATTATCCAAGTAGCTAGAGAGAAATCAGAGAGCAGCAAGTATCTGACTCAGAGCCAAGGATGTACTCTTCTGTGTATCTTAGAGCTACAGTTGAACATCTGGAACCAAGTAAGTACTTCCTGCTGTCTTGGGAACAGCTGCTTTTTCTAGAACTGCATATTGCCTGAAGCTAAACCTGACAGGTTTCTCTTCAGTTACCTCTGCTGCTTACAAGGCATCTGGACCTTTTTCTCCGAGGAGAGAGTGACTTACTAAGAAGGGTTTTGAGTGGGGCATCTCTTGTGCTGCCTTTTGAAGCTGGATCACATGAGGATACGATTGCAAGATGTATGTGGCAAAATAAGAGTGAGCCAAACTTGTCTCACCATTTTGGCTGGGATATGGTGTTCCTGTTTCCACTCTCCTGACTGCTTGGAGAACTGGAATCAGCATGCAGCCAGGCCAAATAACATTCTCTTTCAACTTGGAAGCCTAGGTATTTTGTTGTTTATCAGCTGGTTTGTCTAAGTTTCTGCTAAGTTTACAGAAAAATTTCCATCCATCCTGTAAAGATGTTAGTGGAACAACTTTTGCTACAAGCTCTTCATAGTGGCACCACAGTTTGAAATGATTGTGCAGTCCAATAAGCAACAGGAATTTTTAAGAAGGAAGAGTTAATACTTTCCAGTGTCATTTAGCTTGCGTGGTCATTTCACATAGGTGAATTTTGTAAATGATTAAGACAGTATTTAATAGACTTGCAAGTCTGCGACAGACCCCAGATTTTAGAGTAGGGGATTAGCATAATGCTTCTGAAAGTTGTCAAGAGAATTCTGGATTATTTAATCTGTTATTAGCATAAAGATCAAACCTTTCCATCAGGACAGCCTGGAGGAACTGCCTTTAGCTTTCAAGAGGTCTGTCTCTATTATCTGATGTACCATGAGTTCTGCCCAACAATTTTAGAGTTGTTTTTAATAGGGTTACTTTACTGACTCAAAACAGAAATAACAATGACTGCTGTTGCATGAATTACCTGGCACTCCATCTAGACCTGGGGAGCCTTTATCACCAGGATATCCTGATATATTTGAAATCCCAGGAGGCCCTGGAAATCCTTCCTGCCCAGGAATACCAAAGGGTCCTGGGACTCCTGAAAGGAAGAGAAGAAATAATTAATACTGCAAGAAAAATGCACAATTGACAGTTAAAAGGACTTGCCTTAGATTAAGGAGTGGAATTTTTAAAACAGAAAACCCCTGCAGTTCCCACTGATTTTTGTTTTATCAGATATGATACTGTGGACTTTTTTTTTTTTTTTTAGGAACGAAATACTAGTTCTCTGCCAAAGGTCTCTGGGTAGTTAATTACATCTCACTGTGTGGAATACTAATAATCTTCTGTCTGCCAGGTAAAATATTATTTCGAGATGGGAAGTACTCAAAATATCCTAGGTATACTGGAGCAGGCAGGAAAGCAGCTTTGTTCTGTGCCTTCAGGGTCAGGGCTGAAACTTAGCATTACTTGGAGTCAGTTAAAACCAAAAATTCAAATCCTAGAAATTCTCTAGAGATGAAAAATTGTTATGTGGTCAAAAATCTGCCCTACCAATAACAGATTATTCTTTTAAATATATTGGAGTTGTTAGGAAGTTGACCTTCTGTTTATAATTGTGACAAATAAACATAAATGAGGTAAGCTGTTTTTTTGAATGATTGATAATAAATCTCTGAATGGTGTTTGAGATAGCACAGCATGTTAATAACAATAAAGTGTAACACAAAAGAAGGAGCCATTGAACCAGGCAGGCAAAGACAGTGAGGTTTTATATCTCTGTCAGTCCTTAATCCTTTCAGAACCGAAATGTTGGAAAAATTTAAAAAACAAACCCACAAAAAACATATGGAATTAGTTTATTTGTTCGTAACATCAGTCTGGTGGCTTTTTGATGGACAAAAACCAGGTGGAGACCCATTCTGAGATGAGCACAGCCTGTTACAGCACAGAGGGTGAGAGCTTACTCTGCACAAGGGACAGATGGCACCAGCAAAGCACTGTGTATGGGAACAGAGCCCCCAGGGTGCCAGCAGCACCATCACACATTACACTCAGTGAGGCTTTCAGGAGGAAGGTAAATATGGACAGGTTTGCAACAAAAATAGAGAGGGTTCAGACATTTGTGTAACTGGAACTTCATTAAATACATTTGGGGAGCTGATGGCTGAGAGTAGCCTCTGGCATTTGCATCTTGCTGAGCCCAGTGGGTGCTACAAGATGGGGAAGGACCCAGGCTGTCCAGCACTGGGGAATACACAGGGCTGTTTCTGAGCAAGGACTGGCTGAGCTGCAGCACAAACTCCAAACAGTGACCTTCCCAAGTTCGGGAGTTCACCTATTGAACTGCGAACACCATGTGTGTTTTGTGACATCTCTAACACCTACAGGTGAAACAAATAACAGGTGGATCCCATTCTCTGGAACACAGACCTGGAACACCTCTGTCTCCCTTCTGGCCTGGAGGTCCTCGGCTGCCTTCTACTCTGCTTGGCTCTCCTGCTTCTCCTTTGTCACCCACTGCACCTGGGAAACCTGCAGAGCCGTACCCATCTGGACCTGTTGAGTTGTTCGGAATAAAGAGGAAAGCTGAAATGTTTCTGCATATAACAATGTGTGCTAAAGTACATGTAAAGAGCATGTGGATTTACAAAATACGTGAGTCTGTCATGGCTCATTGAAAAAAAGGCTCATGATGAGAAAAAAGGCCTTGAGGTTTTAACTCGATCAGAGGAAAGAAGTTGTGATCTGAAGTTGTGTTCTAATCCCCCTGTGGGGTAGCACATAGTATATGAAGCTGTTTGCCAGAGCTCACAGTAATGAAGCACATTCCAAAGCTTTAAAGGGCACAGTTAAAAAAGTTGCATTACAAAGATCTCACTGACCAAACCTGAAGCCACCACAATGCTGTGCCCTGTGACCAGGCAGAGTGACAGCCTCACTTACCTGGTGATCCTGGTAAGCCCTTCGTGCCTGGTAAACCATGCAGTCCACTGATTCCTCTTAAGCCAGGCTGGCCTGTTTTAAAATTATAGTCATGATTATAATAATACTTTCTATTAGTCTGTATATATTCCTGGCAAAAAAAAAAAAATCAAATGCTTGAATAAATGCCATCCTATGTTAAATTATGGTGTATTATATGCAAATGAATTAATTAACCTAAGTTTATTATTAAATACTCCACACAATGGTTTTGTGATTGGCAAATTTTGTTATTATCCAATATAAACTCATTATTCCAGAAATATTTTTTTTTTTAAATATTTTTTTCTCTGATCCATCTGGTAGCATGCTATTAGTTCCAGTCTTGCTGCCATAGTTTTTTTAATACCGGTTTAGATTTCCAAAATCCTCAAGCCAAGACAATTATGACATAACTGTAGGCTCTAAATGTGGTTCTAATAAAGCTGTCTTCAGGAGCAATTCACTCTGTGTCATTTAAAAAACCCCAACAAAACTCAAAAAAAATTTCTAATAGCTACTGCTTCTATTGTTAAGGGTAAAATTTATTCCATCTATTTGTACCTGCCAAAGTGGTAAGTATGATGTTAAAGCTAGACAGTGGCCAGAGCTCTGGAAGACTATTCAGTCTCAGAAAAATAAGTGTCTGTCTGTCTCTCTTTACTGTCTAAAAAGGCAGCCTTCATTACTGTATTAGCTTAGCTTTGAGGCAGATTTAGATAGAAGAATCTTACTAAAAGCAGGATGATTTCTGTCTGAAAGGTAGAAAAAACTCCGATCTTAAGGAATTAAGTGGCAACCATTGAGATTCTGTATCCTGTTCATTCTAAACTATCACCTGCATTTTGATAGCACAATTCTGTCTAAGTCATAGTCATTTATTCTTGAAACCAGACATTCATTCAGTTAACAGTTTTTGATGACGATGCAGGACAAATATGTTGCTTGCTATCTAATGTCACATTATAATATTTTCATATTGTATATTACTATCCTTGCTGCATGTTTAATAATTCTTTATTGTTTTTTATTTCCAAGCTATCAAGAAAAATGAAAATGTTTCTTGAAAATTGCTTTCCTAGTTGAAGAGGCCATCAACAGTTAAAATGAGCTGAAAAGATACCAGAAGCCATAAATCAGCAACCACATCTGTCTTTGTTAATGCACCCACACTTTGTAAGGAACAAATATTTTAGTACAGGAAACTGCCACTCTAAACTGCAAAACCCCCCTTTCTTCTTCTACAGCCCAAAAGAACATTTGCAAGTGCTCACTCAGAGATGACTGAATAGCTGAAGCTGTATGAATACCTGCTTGTCCTGGTAAGCCGGGCCAGCCGGGAGTTCCCTTTTCACCTTGAAATCCCGTCGTCCCAGGGCTGCCTTGCTCCCCTGGAGGGCCAACCAGTCCTGGCAAACCTGCTCAACAACAATGAATCATTGCTCATCAGCATCCTTAAAACCAATAGCCAAAACATGGACCTGTGCTACTTTCATTCTCCCAGGCAGCAAAATGAAGACTTTCCTTTCCTAATGTCATTGTATGACCCTGCACTGCTCGTCCAAGTGGAAGAAAACTAAAGAGAGCACAGGTAGGAGAGATAAGGTATAAAAGAACAACTCATTACAAACTTCAGGTTTCTGACAACCTCAGAAAGACAGTGGGGTCCTCCTATTAAAATGATAACTTGACTTCTATTGCCCATTTCAAGAAGTGATTTCATTTCTGTGCATGTCACTCCCCCCTTCTGCTGGCACCTGTTTTGCCTTTCCCACTGAGAAGCTGATAACAACTGTTCCCCAGTGAGGCACCTATTGAAACTCTTCCAGTCTTGGCTGGAGTTTCTAAGCCTTCTAATGAGAAGAAGTGTGGAGCAACTGTTCTGAAAGAGCATTTCCATGATCCTCCTGCAATGAGACATGTTGTTAAGCCCTGAGTGTACGATCCAGCCACAGCTGAACCTGACTTGGCTTCTCTTGTACAGTTGGCCCATGAGCCTGGCTCAAAGGCTCTGTAACTGTGTCCTGAGGGATACTGACTTCATTTATGGCAGAAAAGGTCATTGAAAAGCCCACTCTTCATAGTATTGAGACTTTAGAATACCTGAGTATGCCAGCAATACAACACTTTGACTGGATACATGGTTGCTATAGAAAAGGAAAAGCTGGTATGAAGTAGAGTTAGGTTTTTGGAATTTCCTCTTTACTTCTGCTGTGAGTTTCACATCCTTGTCACTGTCCTCACCAATTTACAGAATTATGAACATATTAAAAAACTTAATTAATTTCTTTTGATGGAAATACTATTTTTCTTTCTCCTCTTAAACAATGTTATTCTTTGGAGTGTTAAAGTGAATATTTTACCTTCCTGTCCCACAGAGCCAGGGACACCCTGCGTGCCCTTGAGGCCTTCAATACCAGGGAAACCAGGGTCACCACCTTCTCCTTTTGGTCCCACACCTCCTCTTATTCCTGGAAAACCACAAAACCAGTATATTCTTGTAATAATATCTACACAACCCTAAGCAAACAAGCATAACATGAACTTGGCTACTGAATGGGTAGCCAATGTCTTGCCACAAAAAGACATTCTTTTAGTCAAAGTGCTTATATAATCTGGAAGCATGAACAAAAAAATCCTCTGGCCAAATGATCATTAAACTTGTTTTTAAAAGTACTCTCTAAATTATGTGGAATGTGACACTGATGTTCAAGTGTGCTGCATGTACAGGGAAATCTAATATATTACCAAACAACTCAATCCAAAATCTACAAGATTTTGCTATCCCATCTTCTATAATCATGGCCTGATAATGCTCATTTTGTCATCAACAGCAAAACAAATTATACAGAAATGTTTACTGGAGTTGCCTGTGATGGTGTTTACTGCTGTAATGGTACTTTCAGTTGAAAAGGTAAATGTAGCACATATTAATGTCAATAAAGAAAAGATGAACCTCCCCAGGAGCTGTCATGAGTGCACAGGTTCAAGAACCATCAAAAGCCAACAGAAAGCTCCCCCTCCCTTCCTCTGGAAACTTTACTATGTGAAAAGCAACACATCCAGAGAGCAACTGTGAAATAAATACCTGTTAAGCCTGGCACACCAACTTCTCCTTTAAGGCCTGGCATTCCTGGTAAGTTTATAGTGTCTCCCCGATCACCTATTTCAAACAAAAATGAACACATGAGTATCAGGGCTTTAATTTAAACAGTACTTCCTGTCGTTTCAAAGGAATTGCAACTTCAGAGGCAAAATTTGGCAATCTTTGCAGAATAAAAGAGAATTAAATTAAAGACAGCAGAAAAAGTGTCTAGAACAGCCTCTCTCCTTGCCACAGATGGATTTATCCATGGACAGCACATGTTGTGAGAATTAACAGTTTTGACCTTTTTAGTCTTCCACATCTGTCATTCTGTAAGGCTGTAGAAAGACGCAGAGACTGAAGACACACTGAGACCCCTCAGAACATAATGTCAAGTATTTGATGGGTGATGAATACAGAGAGTGCCCAGATAAGAGAACAAACTCACCTATTTCTCCATGTGAGCCAGGAGTACCAAAATGGCCTGAAATTCCTGGAACGCCCTTTTCTCCCTATCATATGATGGAAAACAGGCATCAGTGAAGATGAGGGTTCATTCAACCTTCTAAGCAGCTGACTTTGGAAATACTAAATAAAGGCTATTAAATGTACCATTTTTGAGTTTCTGTACTACTTTACAGAGTAACTTGGCAGGTGTCAGTTAATCTAAATCAGTACCAACCAAGGGACAAATTATGTTTGCAAAGGCTTAAGTTTAAAATTGAGGACATCTCATTATGCAGTGAGTCCTTATGCTGATTTTGGCTGGGGCAGAGTTTTTTTTTATAGTAGCCAGTACAGGATTGTGTTTTGGATTTGTGCTGGAAGCACTGTTGATAACACAGGGATGTTTTCATTCTTTCTGAACTGCGCTTACACAGAGCCAGGACATTTTTTGCTTGTCACCTCACCCTGCTAATGAGCAGACTGGGGGTGAGCAAGGATCTGGGAGGGGACATGTCTGGGACAGCTGATCCCAACTGACCCAAAGGCTATCCCACACTCTGTGGCTCATGCTCAGCATATGAGGCAGAAGGAATGATGGATTGGGGGGTGACAATGCTTGGAGATTAGCTGGGCATCAGCCAGTTGTTGGTGGACAATTGTTTTCATTTGTATCACTTGTTTTTCTTGGGCTTTATTTATCTATCATTGTTATATTATTATTATTATTTATTTGTTACTGTAGTTTATTTCAATTATAAAACTGTTCTTATCCACAAGTTTTCTCACTTTTAACCTGTCCAATTCTCTTCTCCCCATCCTGTTGGGCATGTATGGGGGAGCAAGTGACTGGGTGGGGCTTAGTTTCTGGCTGANTCCACAGGTTTTCTCACTTTTAACCTGTCCCATTCTCTTCTGCCCATCCTGCTGGGCATGTATGGGGGAGCAAGGGACTGGGTGGGGCTTAGTTTCTGGCTGAGGTTAAATCATAACAGTCCTGTAGTCCTTGGGTTAAAAAAAAAATCATACTGAAACCTGAAGGCAAAGAGAACTTGAGAAAGGAACATATTTTTTGTCTCTCTTAAATAAATGATGTCTGTGAGTCTACTGTCAGGTGTTTTCTAAGTGTTTATTTCTTCCACTGTAACTTATTTTGCAGCCAGAGTGAATTACAGTGAATTACCCTCTGGAAGCTAAGGTTCTTAGGCTCTTTTACTGTTAGATAAGTGACAGTGAATAACTTTTGGCAGCAATACCATTAAGTCCTGGGACAAAGACAAAAGTAATCCCAACACTGAGAATAATTTTTACCAGCAGCTGTGGCAACAGGATCAAAGAGCTAGAAGGAACCATCTGGGTCTTCACTGGCAAGATACTGGCATATGAAATTTGGATGTCTCACAATGAGAAAAGAAATTACTCTGCTTAATGACTGTTGGAGGGAGCGAGCAAAAGTATTTGATCTATTTATTCAATGCTTATGGCATTTTTATCTTTGCACTGCTGTTGTGCAGCAAAATTTCAAGGGTGAATGCCACTTCTGGAGAAGCTGAATGCCAGCACAAGGACACCCTTATTCCCTCATGTGCATGAACTCACTCTGACTCCTGTGGTGCCAGGGAAGCCTCTGATGCCAGGAGAACCAGCAGGACCAGGATACCCTTTCACACCTGTCAGCCCTTTCGCACCGATGTCTCCTTTCACACCAGCCACATAGCTGGGATGACCAGGGGAGCCTGGGGTGCCTGTCTTTCCAGGAAGGCCTGGCATCCCCTTGCTACCTGCAGGCAGGGAAGAAGAAAAATAAATAAGGGAAGACTGACATGCAGTTGCTTGTGCATAAGAAGTTTTCCTGCTACTGACCTTCTCAAAACTTGGCACCACAATGTGCTGTACAAGGCAACACACACACACACACACACACACACATCCTCACACAAAGCTTTCCTTGGGGGTGCATAT
>VYXF01007953.1:498302-598104 GCA_013397295.1 Polioptila caerulea
CCCTCAAAGCTTTCCTTGGGGGTGACTGTGAAATGCAGCCAGGAGCTGAATTTCTGCTGTCAGAGACCCTGCTGGGGGGGGCTGCAGCCAAGTGGGTACAATGAGCAGGGGATATTTAGTATGGTAGCTAAGAAAAAACACCAAATGATAGTTCTGAATGTGCTTGCTTTGTTTCACTATGACCACTGACCTTTTAAGCCAAAGAATCCCTTTGTGCCCCTTTCTCCAACATCTCCTTTTTCACCTTTAACTTCCATCATCATGCTGGGCATGAGCTTTGGAGGTTCTCCTGGGGGGCCTTGATCCCCACGGTCACCTAAAGGGTAAAAAAACCCAACCAAGTTACAAAATGCTAGTCAGCAGCACTGTCAGAAAAAGTGAACAGAAGAGTGATTTAGGAAAAAGGAATGACCTTGCACAAGCTACAGAAAATCCACTTGCCTGAAAAGTAACCTGTGTCAACAAAACATGGCAGTGGAAGAGTCATGAGTAAGAAGGCATGAAAACTGAGTTAAACTTTGGTACATACAATCCTGGGAGTTGGATCCAGACTCCTTTGTGATAGATAATTTATCTCTCAGCAGATCAGTGAGGAATCATGTGTTTATGAAAAAAGCCCCAAAATAGTGGTTTATAAAAAAAAACCAAAAAGCACATTGGAGAAAGGACAAAAAAGTAGTTTAGTTCTAGTGAAAAGGAAATTCTCTGTGAAAAAGCCCTGGGCACAAGAAAGTGTTTGGATTTGTTACCATTTATAGTGTTCATTTTCTTGACTGGTTATATCAGTAAATAATGTCCTGAAGAAGGGACCCATATACACTCTATGAGGGTCTTTAGTTCTTTGTGGGGTGCAGAGACAGGCCAGTAACCCAGGCTTGTCTCCTATGATTATACACTGTCTTATATTTCTTCCCCAAGAAGCATATTTGCAGTTCTCTTCACAGGGGCTGCTTTCACACTTGTCTTTTGCTGAGACTGTTGCTGGGATCACTGTTCTGCAATCGCTGAATTGCAGACACTTTAAAAAAAAACAAACAATCTCAACGTCCCTAGAAAGAACATTTTGGTCTTGTGGCAAAGCATTTATTTAAAGATAATTGTGTGCATGCAAAAGAGGACTGAACTACAGTTTCATTTCACCAACAATAATACCAGCTGAATGTTTGTGACTTTTAAGTTTTTAATAATGTTTGTGACTTTTAACTACCTAATTTTAACTACTTAATTGCCTGGTTTTCTGAATATTTAACTGTCTTTACAGTGCAACTGGAGAAAAATCCAAGTATTCTCCCCCAAACATCTTATGCTTCCTGGAAAAATGCTCTCTTGACTTCTGCACATGTCCAGAGGTGCCACTATCTGAGCTCAGATGAGTAATAAGATGTTTGTCTCCAGCCTTAAGTGTGTAAAGAAGTAACCTTTCCCTGAGTCTAAAATCCAGGCCTCTTGGCCAGAGGCCCATGTGTGAAATAGGTGGAGGAATGTCTGAGCTAAATTTACCATGTGAAAAATGTGTCTTCTTTGTCTTTGTATCCTTGTAAAATAGTTCTGCAGATGTGAAGAGCAAACACACTAGTACCACCCAGAAGCAAATACCTTTGAAGCCACGTGCACCCTGTGAGCCTTTATCTCCCTGAGCCCCAAGAGGGCCAAATTCTCCTTTGATTCCCTTGATGCCTGGTCTTCCTTTTAGGCCTGTCATGCCTTTGAAACCATCAATACCGGGTGAACCTCTCGAGCCTTTAAGAAAGAAGGGGAAGAGAATTGTTACTTCACTCAGATTTCTGCAAACTAAGTAAATATGAACCAGCAACACATGACTAAAATGGTATGAAAACTTCAGTGCAGCAGTACCTATTTTTTGGGTGCCTTGATGCCTACAGCAATCTACGGGTCTGGAGCAGCCACCCAAGGTCTCTGAGAGGTAGCAGAGCTCCTGAAGTAGTGTACACTCAGGAGCACACAAACCTGCCTCAACTGGCCAAGAAGAGATGTAGTGGAGATGACCAGAACTTACTGTGTTCTCCTGAGAGATCAGTACAACCCCTCTCCTAGAGATGAGCTTGAGATATGTACCTGCTCCACATAAGGTTTGTAGTCAACCTGGTCTATATGTAGAGATAAAAATCATGGGTCTAGGACTGGCTGGTCCTTTCTCACCAGAAATTCCTCTCCTCTTTTCTAAACAAGAGAATGCTGTTTTACATGGGTAATGCTAACAAACAGATCCTAATTTCTCTCAAATGAGAGCTGATCAGTACTCCAGAGCCAGCCTTGTCCTGTCTTTCCAACTGATGAAATTGCAACATACATTTTTAAGCATGCTTTGTGCTCAGCTTGGTTTCACAGGGAGTTGAACCCTGTTGAAACTCCCTATGTGGTGCAGGCAATGTGCATTACACATATGTGTCTTCTCATGGCTGGCAGGTGAGAATTTCACCTTCTCAACATAAAGCCACCATCGAGATCTTGTGTCTGGCATTGCTCAGTTCACAGCTCTCAGCTTTAAAAAACTTTAAAGCCAATGTTTGGGGAAACATCTAAATTTCACTGAGGACCAATGAGACGAGGGTAAGACTTTTAGAGAGAAAATAGTAAACTGTATATTTTTTTAAAATGAGAAATAAAACAGCCATTGTTCTTCTAAATAGGGCTGCATATCACAAGCTAGAAATGTGCCAAGCCCAACATAGGGCAAAACAGGTAGTGATTTTGGAATATATTAGCCACATGATCCTAATTCTACTGTTTTAAATAGAGGGAGACCGGCAGAGAATATGTGTGCTTCATGTCCACACAGAACAGCTTTAATCAACTACTGTTTTCAAAGCAGCAGTCCAGAGCTCACCTTTATCTCCTGGGAAGCCATCCATTCCACTTATGCCAGGGGGACCAGTCACACCACGTATACCTGGTAATCCTGTGTGACCCATGTCACCTTTGTCACCAGACAGACCCTTCAGGCCCACGGGGCCAGGAAAACCTTGCTCACCATCTTCTCCCCTAGCACCAGGTGGGCCTGTTGTATAAACATGAGAACAGAGAGAGTAAAAAATGTTTGGATGTAGATGATGGTTTCATACAAGGTAGCTCAAGAGGGAGAAAATTGCTGTCCTACCAGTTTCATATTGAAGGGGGGAAATTAGGATTTTTTTCATCAAAGAATTGCAGAAATGATTGTAAAGATAAAGTAGCTCATCAACATGAACCAGCCTTGCTATCAGTTTGGTTCCACATCCATTTGCAACAGAACTGTCCCCTCCTCTTTAATTGAAGAATTAAGCCCCTTTTCCATTAGCCTACTCTCATCTGGTGGCTCCTTTTTCCCAGTCTGCCAGCAGTCAGCTCTGACCTGACTTGGTAGGTGGCTACAGAAAGAAAAGCAGCAGCTCTGCCTGTGAAGATCATCCCCAAACTCAACTGTCTGCTGTGGAAACCATACAGTTGCCCTGCCACAGAGGACTAGCAAGAGGAATGAAACAGGACTGTGTCACTTCCTCACCAAGAGGTCCTTGAGAGCCAGGCCCACCATCTGGCCCACGGTTTCCTGGTGGACCTGGGAATCCATGTGTTCCTGGTGTTCCTGGTAATCCCATCAAACCAGGGAGACCTTGTGGCCCTGGATCTCCTTTGGGTCCTGGCAAACCTGGGCTGCCATCCGCTCCTAAAAGACCAAAATCATGCATTAGAGAGCATCATATGTAAAGCACATGTTTTTATATAATTCTTCTGTGTACACCCTAGGCTTCCAGGGGGTGCTTTTCCTTTGAAAATTCAGTGAGAATAAGAGAAGCAAATTAAAGGACTGGTCTTTAGATTTAAAATAATTGATGTTACTAGCAATGATCTCAATATTTGCATCAGATAGATTGATTGACTCTTTCAAATTAATGGTAATGATTTGGCACCATATGGATATACATGCAGGTCTCTTTCAATTTTCATCCCAATCTTTCTATTTTAATTCAAATAATTCTGTTATTTCTGGTCTCTCTGTCACATGTATCTTAGTAAGAACTGAATCAAACAGCTAACTGAACCGCTGAAATAATGATATATATCTTTTAAAAATATTTTAGGCAAGAAAAGCAACATTTAAGAAAGATGGTGGGATCTGTGTTATTGTTTAGAAATTTTCATGTAAGGTTGTTACAAGGCATTGCTGTAAGACTGATACAAATTCCTAAGCTAAGAGGTTCTAATTTTACATGATTTAATGCACTGGGTGAAAAATTATATCTCTACTATATACGAGCAAAGAGGATGTTAAGTTTTAAAAGATAATGCCTGCTTTTCATTCAGCTTGGAGAAACAGCAGCATCCAAATAGTACATGGCATTGAAAATCCAGGTCAAGTGGATCTCCTCTTTATTCAGGTTTTACATCAGTGTAGATCCATTGGCTTGATTGCAGTTAAATGAGCTTTATAATTGTGGTCACTTCAAGTGGGTTTTCTCAACAACAGCATAGAGGCTTTAGTTTGCTATTCTGAGTGAAGTGGCAAAGGTGGTATAAAGGAATCCCTAGTCATTTCATGTAAAATTAAAAAAATTCATACTTGTAGAAAAATTCACATGCTATCTGGAGCCATTCTGTCAGAACTGTAAAATAAATCAAGAACAGACAAACTAGTAATGCTTTTTATTTTCACTCTATTTTTTACTACTGAAAACTTAGTTCTACAAAAATGCTTACAAAGAAGGTGCAAAGTCACACCATATTTTTTGTTTTCAAACAAAATTGGATTTCATCCCCTTTTCAGAGGTGTTAGTGATGTTTTCTGCCTTTTCTCAAACTTGTTAAGGGCCACAGAACTGCTTTTATCCCTTTCCTTCACTCTGGGGCTCTACTGCAGGTGAAACCAGCTCTCCTCACTTCAAATAACTCTGAGAAGATGATGCTCTTTATTTATTTTCATCAAAACTCATGAGAAGGATATACAAAACTAGTTCCTGTGCTAAACCTTGCCCTGAGCAGTCATACAATTACTAGTCCATTCTCAGTTCCACACAGGGGAAAGGGGTAATCAGCAGTCCAAAATTTAATTATGTGTCCAAATGCAATTGAAACTGTGTAGCAGGGTTCCCATATGTGCTTTTGAAAGTCCTTCACAGAGTTCAGAGTGAAAAAATCAGATTTTGTAGAGAAACACAGTTTTCTGCAGGGATTTTAGGGTGTTTTTTATGGTCTATGAAATAAGAAACTAAAATGAACACCCTGAAGTTATGAGTAAGTATATAATGTTATCTTTTTTTTTATTTCTGAATGCCCAAAGACTGACAAAGTAAAATATCTTATTAGCACTTACCTAACTCTATGCCCTCTTAGTTAAAATTTACAAATTCAGCACTACTGCAATGTGCTGATCAGCAAAGCCATGCAATACACAGACATCTTTTGGTGTGGGAAAAAAATCTCAGTATTATTGCTGTATGTAAGTGAAAATTCAGGATATTCAGGATATTCACCATTGCCTTAACTACAGTGAAAAAATTAGCAGTACATGTGGAAGCGACAAAGATGAGCAAAGTTTGCTTTTCTGGTATCCTACTGTAGTTGATTTCATGTAGAGCAGTGCAAAGGACAGCTGAACATAAGCAATGGATCTCCAGAAAATGTTCAGAGGAGCCAGGCATGCTGGCAACAGCTGACAGAGAAGTGGAAAGAATGGGAAATCAACAGGCGCTGGGAATTGATGGAGTGGAGTCATCAGTACCTCTGACACATCCTAACACGGTCTCTTCCTGCTCTCACATCCCTACAATTTGGCTGCATTTGCATCACACTCCCACACAAACCTTTCTTTATTTGAAGAAGCTGTTACCTCTAGTTCCTGGCACTCCTTGATCTCCTGGTGCCCCTTTCAATCCTGGGAAGCCGGGGAGGCCGACATCCCCTCGGGAACCTGCTGCCGCTCCAAAAACATCACCAGGAAGGCCCTTTGGTCCTGGTGCTCCTGGAGCTCCGGATTTTCCTGTCAGGCCTGGGTGTCCCTGCAGTCCAGGTAGACCATTTGGGCCTCTGTCCCCCCTGGGTCCAGTAAAACCTATAAATAAAACAGGGATTAGGCGTCACAGGGTTCACTACGAATGTTTGAGTTCAAATCCTAGATACACCAACATGATGTCCCCATTACCACAAATGACAAGGTAAAGGCTTCTTGTGGACTGGAAAACTGGAGCTGGAGTGAAAGTTAAGCCCAAGCATTGGTGAAAGAGAGCATGGAAAACTGCAGACAATTGCTCTCTGTGGCCTGGGAGCCATATGGGAGCCTTAATTTAGCAATTAGAGCACTCTGTAGAGCTTACCAGGATAGACAGAGGTTCATGGTCCTGCCCTGTGCTGCACTGAGCCATGTTTCATGATGCATCCCTTGCCTGCTGGCCAGGACATGCATCAGCTCGTTTGCTTTCCCTGTTGCTACCACAGTTGCTGTAGATGAGCCTAGAGAACACTGTCAGGCCATGCGCTGCCTGAGGGCAAAGCAGCACCTGGCACTGGGTTTGGGAAAGTTTGCAGCACTTCAGAATCTGTGAGGATTTAGGACTTTGAAATCAGATAACACAAAAAAATTTCCAGAGAGCTCATAAATTAGGTTGCATCAATGGCTTCTGTAATGGGGTACAGAAAAAAACCCAAACAACCCATTACCCGTTTCTCTGACCAAATAAACTTGGTCAACCACAGGGAAGTGGTAGTTTCTGGAGGTAAATCCTGTAATTCTTGCTGGACTGACTGATGATTTGTGAAGATAAACACCCACTGCAGCTTATATGAATCATGTGTGCAGTGGCACACACACAGGCTCATTTATACTAACATTGAAAACAATTAAATGGAAGTATTAATACTATTATTTTCTTCCTTTCTGCATCATCATTATGAGTATAATGCACTTGGAATCTAAAATATCTTGTTATTGAATTTCTTTATGAGAATTCAATGAATTTTTACCATCACATTTATAATTTTGAACGATAAAGCAGATTTTAAAAGGTTGGCATCTATGAAATTTTTCATCATTAGAGAAGTTGCAAGAAAGACTTCTAGATTTGAAAAGTAGTATTTTTGTCTAATGGCTTATTGATTCAATGTAGAAGGGAAAATAAGTGAAAATGTACCCAGAATCAGGTATTTGTGTTTAAGTGACTACAGTAAAAAGGCTAAAAGTATATAAAAAATGACTATTTATTTCAAGGTACCTGGAGGACCTGGGAATCCTTCCCGACCTGGATCACCTCGTGTACCATTTAGCCCTGGGTAACCCATTGGACCTGGATCACCTGGGAATCCTCTTGCACCTTTTGCACCTAAATTATAAAAAAGAAAGCATGAAAGTGTGATCTGAACACACAAAACAGAAATGTGCATATAATGTAAAAA
Source organism: Polioptila caerulea (assembly GCA_013397295.1). Taxonomy (NCBI): domain Eukaryota; kingdom Metazoa; phylum Chordata; class Aves; order Passeriformes; family Certhiidae; genus Polioptila; species Polioptila caerulea. The sequence continues at coordinate 505,686 of VYXF01007953.1, forward strand.
AAAGGTAGTAGTAGATATCATCATGATGTGTTTCTGGATGCAAAGATGAAACCTTAAAAAAAAATAAAAATTAATGGGGCTATACAGTAGCTCTTTAGAAGTACTCAAGATCCCAAAACATGGACCAAAAATCTAGGTTAAGTGCTTTTACAAACACAGATTAACCTGACTTAAAGACTAATGACATGGAGATTACTAGGGTAAAGATAATTAGTTTCACAGACTTTTGGAGCTTTTCAATATTTGGTATATTATGGCTTTCAGATTAAGGTCAAAAGACAATGTCAAAAAAGAATGTTCCTAAAAATGGGCACAGATGAGATGCTGTAGGAGAAAAAAAAATTCCTTTCCCTGCTAAACTGATCACAGAACAAGAGCAGACTGGTTTAGATAACCAAGAAGCAGAAATATAAGGCTAAAGTTAGCTCTAATAATCCCTCAAAATGAATACAAATTAACTAGCCTACTTACTATATTTGTAGCATGACAGGTCTAGAGATTCCCTAGTAAAAGAAAGGATGTGCCCTGAAAAAAAAGGATGTGCCAGTTCTTCTGGCACTGACCTCTTGTTCATACTGATTTTTCGCCTGACAGCTAAAATGATAACTCACTTCATTGTGATACAGTATTTGACATTAAGTAAGGGCAAATAGTACTGTTTTTTAACATCTCAAAACCTGCAAGCATTTTGTAGGATTCCTCTGTTGTATTTCAAAAATGATATTTTTTGTTCCATGCAATAGTTTTATTACATGAGTCTCATTAATTCAGTGTATTACAAGATCAAGATTTTTTTGGTAAAGTTCTTTGAAAATAATTCCTGTGGAATGCTTTGTTCCCCTAACCTCCCCAGCACTTTGAACTTAATAAATTCCCAGCTCAGGCTTGAAGGTCAACAACATGCTTTCACATTTAAAATGTTGTTGCTTAGCATCACCATGAATTAAAACTCATTTATTCATTACTGAAAGCAAGTTTCTCTCCACTCCTAACTATGACAAACCAAGGAAAGTATCACTTGGATTTTGATACTTTTGTCCACTTTAGTTTTCTGAAATTATATTATTTAACCATGATTATTTGTAGTTTTAGCTATCATTTGTGAAGAGGAGAAGGAAACATTTAAAAAGATGAAACATTTAAAATAAGTGCACATAATTATATGTGCATATAACCAGCCAAGGTAGTGTGCATAATATTTCACAGTGTTGTACAGGATTCTTCAGTGCTGTACAGGACTATTTTTCTCTCCCTTAGACAAAAAGTAACTTCTCAGAAAGAAATCAAAAGGAAAATCTTAGACTTTCAGGTCACAATGAAAAACTCCAATGTGCCTCTTACCCAAACGGCATCTTGGTCTTGTTTCTCATCTGCAATAATTTACTTTCATTAAATCTATTCAGTATTGCACTAATTAAAAAGCCATGTGAGAGGAAGAAGGTGCAGAGGGAGAACACAATCACTGCTTACCACATATTTCAGTAACTCATTATGTGTTAGCTGGTGATAATACATTGTGCCAAACAGCAGCGCAAAAAGTGTTTTTATTTTGGCCAATGCAATGTTTAGTTTGCAAACATTTTCGCTGCTTGAGACAGAAAACAGCTAAAAAATTTTATTCAGCAGCAATTGTGTAGGTCTTGAGACTCCTGAATAACCAAGATGTTACTCAGGGTGGTCTCTGTGTGTTGCCAGGAATTTCAAAGGAACACAAGGACATGAGGGTGGCAGACTATAAAGACAACTGCTTGCTTGATACACTGTGTGCCATTAGCACCCAGGACACCGAGAGACTCGACTGTCTATGGAGGAGCTCCATGCTGGCTGAACAGAAGGTGGGAAATCTTGTGGACACAGCACACCACTCTAAGCACACCATGCAAATAGTGAAAAGGAGGTGTTAGTGCTTTTGTGTTGGTCTGGTGAATGTGGGTAGGAATGATGCTCCAGACAACTCAATTGACACAAGTATGGCAAAAAGAAGCTGTGAAAATGTATCTTTTTCCTCCCAAGCTTCTGGTTCCAGAACTGCCTTGGATTGAAAGGCAGGCAGCTACAAATAGAGTTCTGCACTGGGCTCTGCAAGGGGCCCTTCCCAGGTTTTGGAGAGAGAGAGAATGAAAAACAAGTCTTAAAAAAACCCAACAAACCCAAGTCTTAAAATTACTAAAGTATGTAAGCTAACAAAGATGGAGAAAGAACTGTTAAAGAGCTAACCAAGAATACAAAATGTAAACCACCTGAAACAGCGTCACTTGTGTTACAGCAGTCTTACAGCTGGGAGTTAAATCTGACTACTCACTGAAAGAAAAACTTGCAAGATCATATGGATTAAAAAACAAACAAATCATATTCAGAAAAAACCAACAAATATTGCAAAGAAAACAAGAAATATTGATCCTAGCAACAAACTTTGGCACTAGGACTAAGAAACACAGGTAATCTTTTAACAGAGAGAAAATTTTCTCTTTGAAGATCCATTAGTCTGTGATAAATCAATTAATCAATCCATGTATGTCATAATAAACCTTGTGCCGAAAAAAAAAAAGCTCTTGACCTTAAAATTTATACTCCAGATCTCTAAACTCGGCTAAAGTACAGGGGCACAGAAAGAGATGCATCAAGAATTTTACATTTCCCAAAATCTGAAGGATCCAGCTATGGTTTTTGTCAGTGTCTTTACAGCTGGTGATGAGACAGATTTATTGAAAAACAGTTTTATTGCTTAGGCTGGGAGTACATAAGTTTATAGGAACTATTGGTGCTGCTCAGACATTCCCTTCAAGGTCAGTCATTATGAGCACTCAGCACACCTTGCCCACATGGCTCAATTCCATCTCACACAGTCCCTCAGGCTCTGTCCTCACCTCTTCTTCCTCCTGGGAGGAGGTGGGGAGCCCTCAGTGCTGGGGAGGCCCAGGATGACCAGATGGCCCCTCTGGGCTAGGAGGGACCAGCTCTGCAAGGAGGGTGTGTGTGGCTACAGCCAGAGCAGCCGAGCTGTGTCACACAGCCTGGCACACGACACTGAGCCACACCACAGACTTTGGGCTCACACTTGCTGAAGGCACTCTGTACATCACTTGAGGAGGAACAGTGGGAAGGATCTGTCACAGTCCTCCTCCATCGAAGCCTTCATCACCCTGCTCTCAGAGGACAGGATTTGCCTTGTGAGGTGTGCAGTCAGCTCTGAGAGACCTCAGTACACTCTCTAGCATTAAACCTGTAGACCCTGTGTATTCTTACCAGTATGTGGACAATAGCAAACAGGCTGTCCTTTCTGCCTTCTGTTTTGTGGCTGACACTCATTAGGAGAGGCAGGCTTAGCTCAGGAATGGTGAAGTCACCTGGGCTGCACACTGCTTAGATCTCTCTGGCAGGGTCAAGTTAATGCTGTGTTCCAATATAATTTCTAAAACTTGCTGTCAGCTAAGGCTCAGTTATAATTGATATAGCAAGATACCTTTCAAATGTAGTGCATGTGAGAAACACAATATGGGTAAAGGCAAAACATTACCTGTGGCTCCTGGCACTCCTGGTTTTCCTTGGGATCCCTTTGGTGGCCTTACACAGCCTGCACCTGCAAACAAAAACCAAGTTAGTAGCACAGGATGTGCTCCTATGCTGCCTCTCCATGTCTCTGGGCCTGTGGTTGAGACAGTTTCATTAAAACACGTGAAGGAAATCAACAAGCAAACTCCTAATTTGAAAAGAAATTTTATATTTCACTGAAAAAAAAATTGGCTATGGGTGGCATTTTCAGGGGAGCGCTCAAGCTGACCTCCACCCCAAGAGCTGCTCTTCTGCTGATTTTACAGGGGCTATGGTGGCAGGTCCAGTTGGACCAGCATGGGAAGGGTAGTCCAGCCTCATGGATGACTGTTTTTCAGAGCAAGAGAAATGCTTTGTTTCCCTATGGGTGACTTATATCCGTGAAGCAATCAAGTCAATTTTTGTAAAAATCTAAGGGTTTTTTTCTTATATGTCACATTGCACTGAAAATCTTCACTCAAAGTTCTTCTTTAAAAAAAGTTGCTAAAATTTTCTTGGGCACCTAATTTCTGGTAGTGTTTTTGTAGATTTCACAGTAATCATATATAAATACTCAGGAGTGATGAAATAAAGAATCTCTGAACTGTAGAGCCTAAAGTGCAATAATATTGGAAAATGTTCTATTTGACTAATTTAGTTTGGAGCTACATAGAGTATATGCATAGTTATTGGTGACCTAAAGTTCAAATAGTTTACAACCAAGAGCATCCAAAGCAGTCATCAGAAAGAAAGTATCAACCCATAAAAGCAGCATAATACTAAAAAGCATTCAAGCCATTTGTATGTACAGTACCTGACCAAATGGGCTCAGTTGCATCTCCTCTAGGAAAATCTTCAGTGACCTGCCCACAATCTGTGAGCAAAGAATTAGAAAACACAGTTATTATCTAAAAGAGAAAAATTGCAAAAAGAAAAAATCTTCTCAATTCTAACCAAAATGCCTGTAAAACCAGCAGATAATGTATTCTCTCATGTATTATGGTGTGGGGTTACCCAAATTATTTGCTGTAACATACTGAACACTCTATCCACACGTTGATTAGATCCAGGCTTAAAACCTATCCTGTACAAGTTAGGAGGCTGTCCCATGCACTGTCTTTGCAAGCATGTGCTTGCTTTAGCTTGAATATTCTGCCAGGCTTCTCAAAGTGGAGGAATAAAAAACTCTGAGCCTGAGTTCTTCTGAATACAGCCTTGGCATTGCTATGCTTGGAAGGGACTTGGAAAGCTGCAGAAATATTATGAGGAGCTCTGAAGGGTGGAAACGTGATTTTCTCCGGTCAATTAAAAGATTAGGATGGATGGCAAAAATCAGAGAAAACCACCTGTGGGATTTCCAATGGCAGGACATTGCTCCATTGCCTCTGACTGCTTGAAACCTGAAAAATGTTACTTTCTGGCACTAACACATTAATTCATGCTATTTCAATACCTGACATGAAACTATTGGGACTTCTGAAATACGTCCTGTATTAGGATTTCTGGACAATACCAGCATTTCCTTTTACCCCACGTAACCCCCACCAAGCTGTCCTTTTTCAACAGAGTGCTGGATAAATGCTGCACACAACTCAGTGCTGATGTCCCATGGCTCTGATCTAAGACAGAGTGGTGTCACTTACCCAGTTGGCCAGGCTCTCCTGGCAGACCAGGCAGGCCTGGAGATCCTGGGTTTCCAGCTTGTCCTTGGTCACCTGGAGGACCTCGGAACCCTTTTGGACCAGGAAATCCTTCACCTGGCAGGCCTGCTTCTCCTGGAAAGCCCTTTGGGCCTAATTCACCTGGATAACCAGGATCACCAGGGAAACCCCTGATAGCATCACCCTGCGGGAAGTGAACAGAGGTGGTCACTCTTGACTTTGCTGAGAAACAAAAGCAACTCAAACAGTTGAACTACTCTCATGAATAACATCTTACAGGCAGTAATGTCTTAAGTGTTGCATCCCAGCTCTTTAAACCAACACTGAAAATAAAGTATTCTTGAAATAACCCGACTTTAATGTAAACTACATGGCAGTAAGGGCATGAGAAAGTGCTCCTTGAAGGAGCATTCCCCTAAAAATGTTGGCCCATGAAAAGCACTTGGGCAATATGAATCATTATTGTGGAGGGGCTCCTGGTCCTTCCTGAAAAGCTATAAGTGGGTTTGGGGAGACCAAATGCATTGTTAGAGATGCTCCATTGTGGCATTTACTTCTGAGAAGAACTGATATAAAAACGCACTCAAAAGATTTTTTCTCTGTCTGCACTCCTAGTGATATTTCTACACTACTGAACATTTTACAAACATCATTAGAGAATGCTTTTCTATCTTCAAAAGCAATATAAAGTACCATCTTCACTGGTAGGAAAAGTACTGTGGTCTAGAGTGCCTAGATGGGCTCTTGCCCATCTTCAAATATGATATGTGAGCATCCCAGTGGTTCGAAACATCATTTATGATGGGCCACAGGAATTCTTCTTGCAAGGTATTTAATTTCGCCTACAGAAGGAAGTTAGAAAATGAACAAAGACTACGTGTCTAATTTCTAGATAGCTACAAGTTAGGTGAGCTGCTATCAAGCGATACGATATATGATAAACCATGTAATGTACATTTTAAGGATATAAAATTGTAGTAAATTTTGCTTTTCTTCAACACAGTTGTACCAAAGCTATTGAAGTTCAGTCACAAAGAATCTCAGACTATACTAGAAGGAGTCACTAATAAACCATACACAACAACTTGTTTAAGTAAAATGGAAATAAAAATGCAAGATTTTTATAAAAATCCTGAGAGTAAACCTGATGCTTAATTTATCAATAACCAGCAAACCCAGTCTAGTTTTGCATTGTTATCTGTGCAAGAGGGACAGGCTGGTGAAGGCAACCCCTCAGAATTAAGTGCATTAGTCACTGGGTGTGGGGTATTTGCTGTCTTTGCTGCTCACCGGAAGGCCAGGCTGTCCTGGCAAACCATCCAATCCATCTCTGCCTGGGAACCCATCTTCACCTCTGATTCCAGGCAGCCCGGGATCGCCTCGGATTCCTTTGGTGCCTAAAGAAGACCTTCCATTGTGAGACCAATCTTTCATTAATACTATAAATAACAGGAAAATACAGGTGATAAGAACTTTCACTCTACCTTTTGTAGTTATGTGTAAAGAGTCTCCCTTTTCTCCTTTCCGTCCAGGAAATCCAGCTGGGCCCGGAAATCCCTGGTGTTACATACATTAACAAAAACTCCAAAACAAACCAGAACTGCTTAAGAAATAAGTATCAAGATTTGCATTTCTACTGTTCTGCTTAAAAAAAAGTCTCCTTAAATTTTACTGCTTTCCTGTTACTTTCCGTGTACGATTTCCTCTTAAGTAATCTCATTCTTGTGCAGAATCTTTATTAATATGCTCTAACTAGGACCAAGGTCTCTACAGCATGGTAAAGGAGACTCTGCATGAGGATGGATTGGGACACCTGTAGCTTTCCATGAGCTAGAGTCCTGCAGGTGACTGCTGCTGCAGAACTGCACTGGAGGAAACATGGTGAATTACTCAGTGTTAGCCACTAAAGAAAATGCCCTAAACAATTCTTTGCCACCTTGTAAAAAACCTTAGGGTTCCACTGACGTGCAATTCCTCCTGTGCACCATTCCCAAGGAGAAGAACTCCACAGCTGGTGGTGGATTGTGATTCACAGCACTGTTCTGAGGCTGAAAAGTAGCACCACCTTCATTTACCAGACAAGAACTTGGGCACATCAAATCACTTAATCAAATCACAGATCTGTGGGTAGGTTTTGGTTAGAAAGGAGGGCTGGAGGTCTCTGGCCCAGCCTAGCACTTGGAGATAAATTTATTTTTTGTTTAAAATACTCCTGTGCCAAATGTTACTTAAAAGTGTGTCTTTGGCACCACTGTATTTTATTGACATTCTGGGTGAAAGGCATGTGTGCAAACTATCTCAGCTGCAGGTCACCACAACAGCACAGGTTTGCACTTCTGTTAGTCAAAAGAGTGAGATTAGTTTTGATTATAAACATTCTAGTTTATGTGGGATATTTTTGAAAACTGCATTTTAATGGTAAGTGAAGCCAATCTGTACTCCATGGTAAAGTTTCTTTTGGACATTGATTTTTTTTCAGGCCAAAAGAAATCTCAGGAATTAAAATAATGCTGAATTACTGCATTAACACTGCACTAATAGAATTATCTTCACATTGCTATATTTTTTGTTCTCAAGATTTAGTTGTTATGTATAATACAATTTAGCACAGAGGTATTTTCAAAATATTTTACAGCTGCTTCTAATTTCTCTTTCCCCACAGAAAAAGAACCTCTTTGCTTAAGATAAAACTGTATTTTCATTAAATGGACATAGAGCTCATCAAGATTAATTGCATTTATCATCCATATATGTCGCTTGTTGAACAAGCTTAAAGAATTATGAGTGATTTTTGCCCCAGAATATGGACCAAGAATATGTAAACTATATTGTTTTACTTATTGAATTTGCTGTGTTGTGTCAGTACATGTTTATACTTCTCTCTGTTCTAGAGCAACCTAAAATCTGGGATGAAGGATCTCAAGAGCAAAAAGCCTTGTAAAACTTACAAAGTTCTAACCAAAGATTATGTTTTTTGAAGTATTTCTGTCAATTTTTTCATGACTTCTAGAATGCATAGCTTTTCATAAAAGTATTTTGAATTTTTGAAAACAAAAATAATCTACCTTTTCTGCTTTTTTTTTATACAGACATAATAAAGTTAAAATTTAATGTATTATATTTTAATTCTAAAAACCCCAGAACTTTAGATACTTGTCAGTGAGCTTGCTTTTTGTGATGTTTAGAAGAGCCTGAAGCACTAACTGAAAACATGTTTGCTCTGACATCTTTGGACTTTACAGCGGTATGCAGTGATAGGAAAAGAGGAATGGTTTTAAACTGAAAGAGAGTAGGTTTAGATTAGACATTAGAAAGAAATTCTTTACTGTGAGGGTGGTGAGGCACTGGAGCAGGTACATAGAAGAGTTGTGGATGCTCCATCTCTGAAAGTGTTCAAGGCAGGTTGGATGGGTTCTGAGCAGCCTGGTCCAGGGGAAGGTGTTCCATCCCACGGTAGGAGTTTGGAACTAGGTGATCTTTAAGGTCCCTTTCAACCCAAAGCATTCTACAATTCTTTGATAAACAAAACCAGCTTTTGGGTCAGCATTACAAAGGACTTACTCTAAAATCTTGGGAGATGTGACTGACCAAAGTCAGTTCTGCCAGTGAGGAGTCATGACACAGTCAGCACACCACATAGTACAGCACCTCTATGCATCATTAACAAACAAAGCCATTTCCTCAGTGTTATTGAATAATGTTTTTAGAAAGACTATATTGTAAACAAAAAACTTGCATTTTATTAGTTTAACATATGCATCCTATAAGCAACAACCTTAGGTTACTACTGGAGCTGTTTCCCCTCTAGATGGTCAGATCACACTCAGTACTACAGCATTTGAAAGGGTTCTGCTTTCTTCAGCTAGAAGGTGGACTTTGGTTTGGGGTAAATCTTTCACTCTCCCCCAAAATTTCCTACTTTTACTTCCATCCTAGCAATTTTTGTCCTTCAGTATTTTATAGATAACCTCCTGAGAGCTACTGAGGGAGGGAGGAAGGGAGGAAGGGAGGAAGGGAGGAAGGGAGGAAGGGAGGAAGGGAGGAAGGGAGGAAGGGAGGAAGGGAGGAAGGGAGGAAGGGAGGAAGGAAGGAAGGAAGGAAAAACTACTTTTTGCCATTTTTCCATGGAGAATAGCTTGAAGTTTTGAATTTTTTTTCACAGTAGGCATAAAAACCTAAGTAATAAAGAAACAACTATCTCACTTTTGCTCCAGGGAAGCCAGGAAGACCATGTGGTCCTTGATCACCAGGTTCTCCTTTTCTTCCAGGCTGGCCAGGAGTTCCTGGAAAGCCAGGAGGGCCACGGGGGCCAGTGGAGCCCCTTCTGAGTTCCTCACCCAAAAGGCATGTAGTGCAATCCCCTTCTTCACCTAAGGAAAAGATTGGAAGGAGAAGAAAGAAAGCTTTATCAACAACGAATAGATGGGCAGCTGTACCCATCTCATTATGAGACTTGAGAATATTTGAGTAGTTTCTCAAATACTTGAGAAAACGTCTCCTTTTTTTTTTTCTGACAAGAATCCAACACTGTGCTTCTTTGTCATGTTAGCCCCAGATCAAATCCATCAGTCCTCATGCATGTCATAGTTCAATAAACCCAGACTGAACACACTGGGGCTTTACATAATGCATAACAGCAGATCATCTATTGAGTTATCTGTTGTAGCCTACCTTTAGGTCCTTTTTGTCCTCTTGGCCCAGGGAAACCTTGTATACCATATCTACCTGGTGCTCCCTCTCGTCCTTTTAATCCAAAGAGAGGACCTAGAAGTTTAATTAAATAAAAATATAAATTAATCTACCGTAGATTTACTCTTTTTCTCTTTCATTCCTATTTATTTGAGCTGCAATGCATTTTCCCCTGCTTCCCATAATGTCACTTACTGCCTAACCCAGCCTGCTGTGAGGTATTCCCTTCTCTCTTCCTCTCTCCATCTTCTGACAGCTTCTCACACTCATTCTCAGTAACTTCCATCTGCTGTGGCAGACAATCCTGGCCATTCTCTGCTCTCTCTAACACTGAATCCCTCCTCTCAGCCCAACCTACTCTGCATTAGCACAAATAGCCTGCTCTGGATCACCTCCTGCACATCCTTTTCTCCATTCTTTGAAATGTTGCCAGGACTGTCTAAAAATCACACAAACCTTTTCTTCACTGATGAGTGTGCATGACTTCTCTACATGTCCTCCCCACCTCTCATTTAATTTCCATTTAATTTAATTTAATTTCATTTCATTTCATTTCATTTCATTTCATTTCATTTCATTTCATTTCATTTCATTTCATTTCACTTCATTCTGTCCATGTCTCACTTTGCCCTGACAACAGCTGTCTTTAAAATAATCAAAGATGCTCCTGGGAGTTCTCATCATCTCTCTTTTTGCACTTACCAGGGGCTCCAATGGGCCCAGGTGGACCACGAAGTCCTGGCAAGCCGTCCTTACCCGGAAGCCCAGGTGGTCCCGCAAAATAAGCAGGAGATCCTATTTCACCCTTTTCACCTTTTGGTCCCATTTCTCCAGGTAAGCCTGGCTTATCCCCATCCCCTGAAACAGAACCAGGGAAGAAGTTGAAAACAGTTTCTTAACAGTGCTGCCCAAAAAGCTGTGATGTAACAGAAGAGAAAGTTCATACAATTGCATCTAACATGCAAGGAAAAATGGACATATTTAGGATGGAGCAAAAATGGTAACGCCACTTTTCATTTGAGCAAATCAACAGCAGTTACAGAAACAAGGTTCTGTCATCATCTCCATTTCAGTAGTTTTGCAAGAGTCTCATTGGTCCAAAGGAAAATGTTCCGCATATTCTTCCCCCCCAGTTATTATCTACTACTCTGCACTGTGTATCACATGACCAGCATAAAAATCTTCCCCACTGTGACCCGGTATCAGTCAAAACTCCCTATAAAGTTAAGCTGTTAGAATTTGTATTGCTGGGCTATTACCATCAGAAAATCCAGGAAGACCAGGCAATCCACGATCTCCCTCCTCTCCTCGGTCTCCTGGGAGTCCAGAAACACCTGGGAAACCTGGATCACCTCTTGCACCTGAAAGACATCCCCGATTCCACAAAATATGTTAGCCTGATGTTGCTCTTTGTAAAAAGCAAGTATTAGAATCTTCAAGTGCTTTGGAGTAGTAGAGTTTAAAATAGCTTCTAAAACGTAGCTTTAGAAACGGACTGACAGGAATGGTGTGGAGCCACCAAGCCCAGGAACAAGGACAGTATCTTTCACCTTTTACTAAGATGCAGCAAGAGCTACTTTGCTCCTGGGAAACACGGAAGAGCAGCCCTCTGAGGAGAGCCCCTCTTTTTCCTACAGGAAGTTTCTGCTGTAACAGATGTGTGACGTGTGAGCTTTCCTTTGCTTCCCACTACCAAAAGCATCTGCCTGGGCCCAGCTATTGCCTGCAGAAAGTATCGTGCTCTTGTCAAAGATCAGTGATAGCAGAGGACATGTGGTGTGTTCAGCCCCCTGCCTGCTTCCTTCTCTCTCTACACAGTGTCTCCTGCTTCTAAAAGTTTGGCAGGGTATTCGGGGTGATTTGACCAATGTTTTGGGCCTCTTGCTCCTTTTCTCTGGGAGGAAGGGAACCATTCACTGCTAGTCTCTGTGGCTTTCAACAAGACTAGCAAACTCTGTGGTATGAGGACAAAGGCCAAGGCAATGGCATGTGATCACCCTTGCTGCTTGCTGGCACCTTCCCTTGAATAGTTTTGGCCCTGGCAAACTGCTATCACCTTTTATATGTTTCTAGTCCAGCCATGCAGAGCCACCACAGATCTGCAGAACAGCTGACACTGGGTATGCTACAAGCTTAGTGAAAAGTTCACAATGGATATTTGTTCATTTAAAAAAGGGAAAAAAACCCCTCTTATATTCCTCAAGGCTTTTTTAATATGTGTGTTTCTGCCTTTTTCTTTCTTTCTCTTTCTTTCTTTCTTTCTTTCTTTCTTTCTTTCTTTCTTTCTTTCTTTCTTTCTTTCTTTCTTTCTTTCTTTCTTTCTTTCTTTCTTTCTTTCTTTCTTTCTTTCTTTCTTTCTTTCTTTCTTTCTTTCTTTCTTTCTTTCTTTCTTTCTTTCTTTCTTTCTTTCTTTCTTTCTTTCTTTCTTTCNTCTTGCTTTCTCTCTTTCTCTCTTTCTCTCTTTCTCTCTTTCTCTCTTTCTCTCTTTCTCTCTTTCTCTTTTTCTTGTCTGTCTGTCTATTAGATGATAAGAATGCTCTCTGCTGTGCTGCCACCACTGTGCTTTATCCAAAGTCCAAAACAGGACACAGAAGACAGACTCCCATTCTTCCTTTCACTGGACAACAAAGTCACACGGTTTTTTGCTTGCTTCATCTCTGTGGACACAGGCATGCATGGAAGCCTTTTGCACAGCAATCCAGCTTCAGTGGGAGAGACAAAGAAACCACCTGCCTGCAAAGAGGTGATTAGGGCACTATCTTGGAAGGCAATTACAGCTTCTGGAACACTTTAGCAAACATTTTTTTAAGGACATGAATTCTCAGAATGTCATACTTTTGATCTATGCAGAAGGTAGTAAAACAGCTAAGAAAAACAATCTAAGCAAAAATGTACCTTTCCTTGGGATGCGGGAAGGAAAATAGGAATCTGGCCCTGGAGGACCCATCTCGCCAGGCTCCCCCTGTCAACAGAAGTTGAAGTATCACATCCAAGCATATTATTATAGAGAATTTCTTTTAAGATGGAAAGGTATGCCCATGAAACACAAACCCCCAAACTCCCAAAGGCACTGACAAGACATTTAAGAAACCTCAAAGACATCCAATTAACAAACCACATAACCCTTCTACAATGGCAACAGACACAATTGCTACTACATGATGACAGAAAAGGAAAGAAGGCAAAATGACATCTGGCTTATTGCTTGTAGCAAACGAAAGTAAAGCAGTACCTTGCTTCCTCTGGGACCAAGGCCACCGGGTGGACCATCAGATCCTGGAAAACCCTGTCATAAACATAAAAATGATTGACTTTTCCTTTATCAGAGAGAGACTAAAATAATTTGGTCTGTAGCAATTCCTGTAACCCCAATAAGGTTCCTCGTGGTTTGATGTCCCATCTCTTGGACCAAGCCTAACTCTTGCCAAAGGCCAGAGGGACCTGCTGTGCTGCAGGCTCTGTCACCCCTGGCAGTGGTGCAGATGGAAGGAGCACCTACACTCACACCATCCCATGGATGCTGCAGGGTGCAGGAGGAGAAAAGGGGATCCCTTCCATGCTTGTTGGCCCTGAGACACATGGGCCAGGCAGCCAGACCACAGCAGCCTGCTGCAAGGAAACTAAATGAGTCAGAATCATTAAAAGTAGACTTATTTTCACTGAGCAGTGAAATAGCACTGAAGTACACAGGTCCTTTTTGATCTTCTCCAGGTGGCAGGAGACTGTTTGGCTGAAGAAGGGATGAATGAGAAGAACTCAGAAGCAGCCAGATTACAGAGATGATGACCCAGATGAGATCATCTCTTCTATGTGTTTTGCTCAGTTCTTTGACAACTTTTGTGCTCTACAGAAAATGTTTGTATGTAGTCTGGAAAGAGACTGGTGTTAAAAAGGTGTGCTTTTAGTAGAAAACAGTGTCCAGATCAACAACTGATGTCAATTAACACAGTAGTTTTGTATAATTCACACTTATAATTAGATTATTAGTCAGATTTTTTAAATCTCAGCATCTCTCAAGTTTCACAGTGGGTAAAAATTATTACCCAGAACTTGAGTGTTAATAACCAGCTCTGTAAGTCACTCTTGAAGTAGTTTTGAAGCACTGAAAGTACTACAGCTCTCAACAAGATGCTGCAAACCTGATTGCATGTTTCTGAGACTTTTCCATAATGGCAAGTGTACATCACACCATTGGAAAAAGAGCCTCTGGATTATCAGGTGTAAAATCTCTTTACACTAGGTGGAGCTGGTGGCCTAAAAGCAACGCCAGCAGCTCCCTACTTAACTGCAACTTCATCTGTATGCTAATCATCCTTCTTTCTTTCTTAAAAATAAAATCACTCAAAAATCAACAAAAAGGAGGTTGTGAATAGCACATAAAGTAGGGTGTCCCCTCTCACACACACGTTATTTAATGATAGTCCATTCAAACCAATGTATCTTCTGCTAAAATTATTGCCAAGATTCATCCTCAAAAAGGAGCAGCCACTGCTCACATCTGACTGGAGCACGAACCCACGTTAAGGTCAACCAGTGGTCTTTAATGGTTTACATCAGCCTCTCCATGTATGTATTAACAACAGCAATTCCCCTCCACACCACCAGGACTGAACAGCCGTGCAAATGTTATTTTTCAGATTTTGTGTACTTTCATGTCCCATGTGTTTCATGTTATTATTGTTATGCCTTGGTGGCAGCACAAATCTTTAAACAACTAAAGATGGCAAAGCATGGAAAAATCGTGCATCCCACAGCTATTTACCTCATGGAAGTGATTTCTAATGCTGACTGAAGAAGCCTTTTTTCTGAGACCAAACAGAAAGTCTCTGTCTGACAGAACGCTATTTTAAATATTTGGGTGTGTTTCCATGGGGACAGAGATTTAACTGGTATATTTATCAGTTTCTATCTCTCCTCCCTTTGTGATATCCAAGATAATCATACATTTCAACCACATCTGCAGAAAGCTATTCAAAAAAGTTTCTGCTTGTAGCAAGGAAATTACAGAAATCATAATCACAGTAATTAGAACAATGAAAGTAACACCTCCCTGTAGTGCTCTCAGAAGATGCTCATGGTTTAGGCAAAACTGGACTTTAATCATAGGGTAATTTTTTTTTCTCACTGATGAGAAAAATAACTGACCCAAAATTAGAATGATGGATGAACCCAGATGATATTTGTTAGACTACAGCTAGTGTAATTGCAGGCAGAATTTGTCCTCTGCAGTTTACTTTTCAGACAGATTGTCTACATATGTGTTAGAAACAACAGTCTTGTATGAAATACTCACTCTTTCTCCACTTAGTCCTGGAAAACCATTGATGCCAGGCAGCCCCTATGAAGGTACAATAAAATTAACAAAATAAAATTACATTCTAACATCCTATGGCAAAGAACCATTATTATTTCTTAGATAAAATAAATCTAACAGCTTGAAACTCTAACAGTCACACTTCAGATATGTTTTCAATTAGATTTTTGCATGGTGCAAACAGTACAAGTCTGAAATCTAATCTGGTATTTTATTTTTTCTCTCTTAATCAATACATTGTAAATTTACCATAAAGATTTTAAGGATGAGTGAGATTTTTAAAAAAAAATGTATTCTCACTCCATTTAAGCACTTCAGAAATACTGCCCCAAAACAAGCAGATGCTACAGGGAAGCATTTAGATTGGCTTTTGTTTGAGTCCACCAGTAAGTGGAGTCAGACTCATGTTTGTTAACCATGGTGTGCAGGCAGCTCAGATGAGAACAGTGAAGTTCAGTCTGTGCTGAGGACCAGGACAGAAGCTGTGGCCAGTGAGCACAGCTTCAGGTGAGAGATGCACAAGGCTTCCCAGTGATGGCTCAGGCATACCTTGCCATTCTTTGGCATACCTGTGTGTCCACAGGCACACCTGTGAGTCCCACGGGGGCCTCCTCCCACCACCATCTCAAAATGGCTTTTTTGTTTTCCTGCTTCAGGCAGTTCTGAGCTGGCCAAACCTACTGATCTGAAGAACTATAATTTCTATGATTTATTCATCTGTGTTTTGTTCCAGGAGACAAACTCCCAGCTCAGACCCACACATCCAGCTGAGTGAATGCTCCTTTAGTAAGTGACTCACCCTTTGTCCTGGGTAGCCCATTACTCCTTCTTCACCTTTTTCGAGAGGAAAGAGAAGCACACCCTAGGAAAGATTGCTCATCAGTTCAATGTATTTCTTCATTACATGCAAAAAAATTGCAACACTGTTTTGTGGAAGCTAAACAGGAAGAAAGCATCACTGTAACAGAAGGATAATCTAATAATAGCTGCATGTGAAAGAACTGTTGTCCTTAAAATTAAGTGTAACATGCCTCCTTCATTACAATAGCAGGAGCAGGCCATTAGAGAGAGGACAGTGTCTCCCTCCTATCATCTCCTTTATTTCTTCTGCATCTGCAGCTCTGAAGAAAAGCCAAAGTATTTATTCAGCTATACAACCAATTAAGCAACTCAGCTTATGCCCAAACTGTAGCTTCAGAGAGCTATTTGACAAACACAGGCATGCTGCCATCCATCCTACTACACAGAACAAAAGAAGGGGAGAAACACATCTCCCCTTTTGCTACATCAGCATATAATCCACAGTTTTCCTAATGAGTAAAAAAAATCCTACATGTGTAAAATATAACCAGCAGCTAAAGAACTGGCTAGCAACCACATATGGAGGGCATCAGGGCTCACAATGTGACCTTCTCCCATAACCTTGTGGAGCTGCTGACCAGACCATCTGAGAAAATAAAGCTCTGCAAAATGCTCAGTGAGGCATCCCTGCTTGGTAAAGACTGTGTTTTAAACCCCCCTGGGAAGTCAAAAGGAACCACTCAATGGCAAAGCTATTTAGTGAGTCTAGAGGTTGTCTGTGAGTTATAACTAAACCATGTTCAGTCAAGCTGGGTTGACAGCTTTACACAATACAGCAACATATGGGACTACTGCCCACTTACTCAATAGATCTAAAAAACCATGAGACAAAAAGTCTGTATGTGTTGGACAGCAGGCTAAAAAGGATTAAAAAATATTTCATATATTCTTATTTAACAAAATACAGTGAAATTTTAAAACATTGATCAGAAGAATAAGTCAAGAGATTTATTAATTAAAACTAAAATTAGAAATGTGTGAGGGAAAAGTCTTATTTCAGTAAACCAGTAAGAGAACAACTGATTGTGCTGTGGAGTTATTACACATCAAGTTGTTCAGTTTTTCTGCAGCATTAGAACTGGTGTCTCTGCTTATAACACATCTATATTGCTCCATATCTATATTGCATTACATCAGTGAACAGTGCATAAGTATTAACTCAAATAATATTATTTGACTTTGTTCTTGTCCACATGACTTACTGGAATTCCAGCTTCCCCTCTTGGTCCAGGGTCTCCTCTTTCACCCTAACAATAAAGAAAAAGTATTCAGATAGGTTTAGCATTTGCATTTACATTTCAATAACTTTTATACAACACAAAATGATTGATCAAGAGAAAAAAACACTGCTCTTGTGCTGTTCTTTATTCATACATTTCTCGTATGAAATGAATGCTTTCATAAGAAGCTTTTGAAGTTGCTTTTTAAAGAAATATTTGATAATTTTCCTGAAAAGGTCTCTAGGAATATGAATGCTCAGCTCTTTCTAGGCTTCTTCATGAGATATCTGGGTGGTGAGTGCCTAAGCAATACCTATGAATAAATGCACTCTCCCATTTTTACCTACTGATTATCTACAAATTATTTGATCAAGAGCTCCTGTTAGGGAAAGACAAATCACAGCCTAAATTCCACTCTCTATATTGACGACATCTCCATCAAATATAACAGCTCTCCAGGTAAGCAGCTCACATGTGGGTGTCTCTGCTTAGTCACGAAAATCTCAGCATGCATGTTATTTAGGGCAGACTGCAGAGTATTAAAGGTGATTTTAGATCTTCCAGTATCATAACAATTTACAGCAGAAATCGTATGAGCCATGTAAACTTTCTAACTTCAAATATGGGATGAAAAATAACTGGTCTGGAGGTTGGTGTCTGGTACAGATATACACACACAGGGTATGACTGCCTCTGCACCCAGCAAGAAGCAAGAGATGAGAATGAACTGCATCTTGTATGTGAGGATTTCTCCAATATGTATGAATAAGCCTTAACTCTAAGTATATAAATATCTGCATCACATAGATAAGTTATCAAAACAAACACAGTCATGGTTTCTCAGGAGGCATTTCTGCTTGTAAAAGGAGATGTGAGTGATGGCCAGTAGTGGCATGCTTAAACAAAAAGAACAAGTTTGCCAAAGGCACCTGTAAACTTGACAAATACTTTCTGAATTATTTTAGCCACAATAGTTTCAATAAATACCTTATATATACCTTATACCTTAAATACCTTATAATCCAAGTTCGTGAAAGTAGCAGATTTCTCTTTTGATATATTAAAGTGTTTTAAGTTCCATATGTTAAAGCACATTTGTACAATATTTTGGTTTTGGTAGTGCAGAGCTCTTAGTTCCTTGTTTATTTCAGAAAAAATACCCTTTTAGTTTACCCTTTATACCTTGTGTTTGTCAGAGGGGACACCCATCAGTTCTCTTGTAGGAAGCCCAGGTGGACCCGGAGGACCTGGGGGGCCCTGCAGGAAAAACACGAAGGAACATTTACTAACAGCTCCAATACCTGGTCAAGCTGTTGATCAGCAGAGGCTTTAGGACACTGCAATCAAAGGAGCAGCACAGATTTGCCCCTGCTGGGATTATGGTTCTAAACCATATACAACCACACCAAATAAATTTATGGCAAGATAAATTAATTTTGTGCTGGGTTAACATAGAGCAATACTTGCTCTTGCCCTGTGTGTTTCCAGAACAACAGCAAAGATTATTGCATTACATAAAGTGGCCTAGCTTTATAAATTTCAGAAGTGTTACCTCTGTGTCAGTGTGAATGAGAGCACAGAGAGACCTAGACATGTATGGGTTAGTTCAGCTATGATACCTATAGTCCATTTTTCCTCTTATAATTATATAATGCAATTGCAAATAAAGAGAGTATTTAAAATATGTGCATTTATAAATAGCAGATAACATCCACCTGCCCTTTAGTAGTGATATTAATTCAGTAGTTTTCCTTTACCTGTTCACCTTTTTCTCCAAAGAAGCCAAGGCCCCTGTTGCCCTGCAAAAACAATAGGTCAATGTTTACCAAGTGTACAACTCTAATCTAATCTAAAATTCAAATTTAAACATGCTTAAAGGCCTTTTCAGGCTTACAGGTCTGTATGACACCACTGAAGAACTGCAGTCAACTAACAGTGTAGGTTTACCTTTAAGTATTTTTACAGATTTAGAAGTAATTTTACAGACCTAAATGTTTAGAAAGACAACTCTGTTTAAAATGCTACCAGTTCTTCTTTGAGTCATCCACTGAGTAATGTCATGAAAAGATCAAGCATTTCTTCTGCAAGATTTTTAATAGCCTTGAATGCTAAATAAAAACACTCAAATAGCTGGAAAAATGAACTCATATACTTTTTCCATGGAGATAAAATTGAATATTGTGAAGACTGCAAGGATTCTCTGTTCATGGGAAGCTACTGTGACTACAGTAGCAAATTAAATCTGGCTCTAGAACTGGTTTAATCTTTCCAGGGTAGGTGATCCCAGTGCAAGATTAACTTCCCATGGTGTGCAGCCAACACAGAAAGTCTTGTGCTACACAGGCTTTCATGCAGCCCATGGTTCTTTCTTTTACTGCCTTCAAGTATGTCCTGGATAAACCTCAGCAACAGAAAATCAACATTTACCACTCTGTTGGCAGAAAGACTTACTTGAGGTCCTTGGGGCCCTGGGGGTCCTGGTGGTCCCTGGGGAAGCACAATAGGGGAGAGCAAGTTACCTGCTGCTTTCTAATCAATGCATGCAGGAGGTTAGTTACTCTGTGTCTGAAATGTAAGTACATATTTAGTAGGGAGTGTATTCCTCAGCATCTCATGTTATTACATTAGCTGTATTTACTGTTCTGAAAAATACCATCCTAAGTCATATTGCAATCTTCCTGAACAGAATGACAGCTACCTAGCCTAGATCTAATGAAAACCCATTTTTCAAATAATAAGGACTTGTGCTTTTGGATTCTGACTAAGCAACATTTTAAGCTCATACCTAAAGTTAAGCAGATCTTTAAGTGCTTCACTGGGCTGCAGTTCTGGTACTGTATTGGTTTGTAAGGGGGCTGAAATACCACAGGCATCTCAGATTACCTATTTGGGATTGTATAGAATGAAATCAAAAGAAGATGGTGGAAAATTAAACCAAAATACTAAAATATATCAGCCCATTAGCCAGAGGCTTACAAGGGGTAGGAAAGCCATTAACTGAAGAGACAACCTCCCTTGCTTTGGCCAGCTATGGTAGCTAACAGGCTCCAAAGAGCTCTACAAATTAAAAACTCTGTTTTTTTTAGGGGGAATCTGTGTGAATAAGAAGCATGAGCTGTTCAGCTCATGGTGAATGAGTCACATAGAAAGGAGAGAAGGTTGCAGATGGAACTGTCCACCTGCTGAGCCCTGAAGGGGATGTTAACTGCGTAACACAAAATCAAGCCTAACCTGCAAGGAAAAGATAGTAACATTCAGGTGAGTCCTGAAATGTTTAGGCATCTCTGCCTTGCTATGGACCTTTGTGTGCACAACACTAGAGTTGTTCTGAAAAAACCCTGCTTTTGAATGCTTTTCTCAAGCAATTTGTGAGTTGCTCCCTAACCTAGTGGGCAGATGCACTGCACAGGGTATCCCATAGCCTGGAGAGCCTGCAGGGGCCTGGGGGAGCCATGCCTGCCTTCCTGCACCACCCAGCACTTCGAGAAGAGAATGATGCAAACCCAGCCCTGTGAAGGGCTCCTGGGTCTCTCTCACAGGGGAATCACAGCCCTACAGGGAGTAAATAAAGTTGGACATGTTTAGGGGTGTAGTTGTGGGGCCTCCCCAAGACAGGGGCTCTGAAAATGCAGGGTTCATAGCACTCCTAATGTCCAAGAAGGAGCACTGGGAATATGAGTCTGGGCTCCTGGGGGAAGCTCATGAACTTCTGTGGGCTTGCTCTAAAGAAAGAATAAGTAAAGGACTGATTTCCTTTGGGAGGACCAGTGAGAAAGAAAAGGTGCAGTTTACTCCAGGTGCAGAAAATTAACTTTGAAAGGCTTAGCATGCTGTCGATTTAGAGAGTTTTTTTGTTTGTTTTAGTTAGGGCTTTCTGGGGGTGGGAGGAGAGGGGGGTGTCCCTGAAAACAACTATGGAGGCTGTGAGTGAGAAGCTCTGAATTAATTTTTTCCCCTCAGATCAGGGATGTAAAGCAGGTCCAAAGTAAATTTTGACAAAAAAACAAAAAAAGCAAATGCTAGAAAGTTGTGTAACAGGAAAATAAAAGAACCTTAAAGAAAATTAAATCTACTGAATTTGAATATCTGCTTCTCACCCATAAAACTATTAACCATGGAAATAAGAAATGTAGAAATTGAAGAGAACACAGTCTTCTCAAAGAAGACTGCAACAGTTGTCAACATCAATGCTGTAAATGTCAATTTTGGAAAAAAAATCACTGAAAAAATAGTTTAAAAATACAACTGCATTCTAAATATCATTCAATCTCCTGTGGGAAGTATAGGGAGCTAATATACATATTCTTTATCAGCAGAAAAGATAACATATTGAAATCATTACATTTCTGATAACTCAGTGCAGGGAGATCTTCCAAGGAGGTTATAAAAATACAATATGAAGAAAAAAAAAAGCCTCTGACAGCACAGGGCAAAAACCCCTATACCTCTTTCTGCAATATTCATCCCTCAGAGTCTCACAGTGCTTTTTAAAAGGTTTTACATCCATTAACACCTTCTTGCTATTTCTATCCTAGGTTACAATCTTCTATCCTAGGTTACAATCCAACATAATGGAACTTGCTGAGATGATTCTTTTGTTTGGTTAATTTTCTAGAAAACATAGTTTAAATATACTTACTGGTCTTCCTCGCTGTCCTCTTGGACCAATAGGTCCTTGAATACCCAGCGTACCTGGAGGCCCCTTTAAATAAAAAAATCCACCAACTATCAATAAATGTTGTTCTGATTTTATTTACTGTTGACACTTTATCACATTCACTGTAACGCTACTTACTGGAAAACCAATGAAACCTGAATCCCCAGGATCTCCCTAAAAAAAAAAAACAAACAAAACAAAAACAAAGAAATAAAAAAATGCAATAAATTCTATATATAAAATTAAATCTTTTTATCACTCATTATTTTCTTTCTCATTCAAACAACTAATTATAGCATGCAATGCTACTCAAACTCTTCCATACAGATGCATTCCATAGAGATGTTGAGATAACTGAATGTGGGCCACACAGATTTCATACTTTATAGACATGATTTAGTTGCATGCAATAGAGTAGCAGAGTACAAAGTTGGCTAGTTAAGTTTGGGATCCAAACTACAAGGCTGAACTATACAACTGAATTTTTTTTGTTGAAAAATCCTATCTAACCCATGGCTTAATTAGGGCTCTAAACTTAGCTGAAATGTCCAAGCCATTTTTGTGAGTTGCATGGGAATTACTGAATCATTTTAATTCTCTTCTGAGTCACTGAAAGCATTTGGAACATACTGTTTTCAGTGACCACATATTTTAACTTCAGTACATGCTGAAATGTTTTTGGAAATTAGATCCAAAAATGTTCTAGCCCAAAGACCTTTCAACACACATAAATAATGTGTTATTCAGTCCAAACACCTTCAGTCATTTTGAGTAGCATCTTAACTACTTAGTTAATTTGGGTTTAGTTAACAGAATAATTTGTGGAACCAAGTACTTTCTGAAATGAATACAGGTGCCAGTATCCATCCTTGGCCACAATATGGTTGAGCATTTCTTAAACATTATTTAATCACTGCTGATTACTAACAGTGCAGACCTGAAGATTTTCTAAAAGGAAAAGAAGTTTCCATTAAAAATACAGGCAACTTACAAATATGTCAAGAGAAATACCTATTTTGGCACTTACTGCTGGCACAAAATACACACAATGTCAGCAGATCCCTTCCGTGCTGAGTGTAGCTCAGTTGTAGCTTTTAAATCATCCACAATTTATACCCTAAATATGTAATCCCTCATCTACTTCTTATAATTTTAAATTATGCAAGATTACATATATGAGAGAAAAAGCTGCAAGTGATTACAAAGCAAGCTTTAAGTACTTAGACACAGTAAAAGCAACCATTGGAATACTTGGGGTTTACTAAATAACGAAATAAAATATTGAAGGATATTTTACCCTAAGTCAATAAAGCACTGGAATGAAAATTTTACAGGAAAGGTGCTAATAGTAACCATAATATTTAACGGACAAACCTATGGCAAAGAAAGGATTTTGCCATGCATGATACAAAGGTAGTCATTGAATAAAGAGGAAATACTTGACCTACATCATCTACAGTGCCTTTGCAATCCACCTATAGGTTGACATTCCTTGGAAATAACTGAGTTCAGATCTTTTCCCTTGGACATCCTATAAACTTTGCTGCAACCAGAAGCTGCCTTTGAAAGCCTACACAAAATCAAAGTGGGCCTCTTGGGATGTGCCCATCAGGGTATAAGGAAAATTTGCTCTCCATCGTGTGTCTGAAAAGCTGTCCTGGGCAAGAGTAACTGCTGGGAGCTGCAGACGTACCCGGTATCGGCTGATGATCTCCGGCGCTACAATGTACGGCTCTCCCTTCTGGCCCTTGGGCCCCTGGACTCCCTGCAGGTGACAAAAACACCAAAACACAGCCTCAGCTCTCACACCATCTCTGTTGATATGTAAGCAACTAAGAGAGAAATGATAAATATTTGTTGGTGTTTTCCTAAGTATGCGTAAATGTTCTGCAGGTTAGAGGTAGAGACTGTGCCTTGCTTTGGAAATTTATGGTTTAGGAAAAAGAAGTGTAAACCCTCACATTTCATAAATAAAGAA
This sequence comes from Polioptila caerulea, assembly GCA_013397295.1. Classification (NCBI taxonomy): domain Eukaryota; kingdom Metazoa; phylum Chordata; class Aves; order Passeriformes; family Certhiidae; genus Polioptila; species Polioptila caerulea. The sequence continues at coordinate 529,597 of VYXF01007953.1, forward strand.
TTTTTAAATTTTGTGGAGAAACTCCCCATTATCAGGGAGTGGTATTCTGGGACAGCACCTCCTAGCTAGAACTGATGCTGCACTTCCCAGGGCTGACATGTGCCCATGTAAATCCAGGAGCCCCACTGCTCATATCAGCACGATCTTGTGTCTCTCACCATGAAAAGCCAATACTTTGGCCATGAGGCAGGGAAGAAAAGGATACTTTCATCAGCAATTTGGACTTTAATACTATTTTATTGCTATTGATTAAAGCTGTACAGGCTTTCCTACAGTAATCTCCCTGCAAGACCTGTGTGACAGGTACAGATCTGAGCAGACCTTCTGGCTTAACACAATGACCAAACACAGTGCAGTGTGTCCATGCTGAGATTGCACAAATGCTCTGCTGGGCCAAAAAGCCCCACATTCCCTGCATTAAAAGATGTCCCATTAACCCAACTCATGTGTGAATGAAACTCACTCCAGCAATGTTCTTAGCTTCAGATATTCACTTGCTGCCAGCTACTTACAATGCTACCAGGGAATCCAGAGAGTCCAGGAGTTCCAAAGTCACCAGGGTCACCTGCTGTCCCATTACAGCCATCATGACCTGGTTTCCCCCTTGGTCCTGGCTGGCCTGGATGACCCTGTTGAGGAAAAAAAAAAAAGTGTTTATCTATCCATCTGTTTCTAGTTTTCCTTTTCCTGTAGTCATGAAGTATTTAGACATTCTCACATTAAGCCCAAGGCTTGGATCCATGGGAAACTAGGATTTTCAAAGACAGAAACAGACAGTGCCTTTTTTTAATATAGCTGCAGCTTGAACTAGATGCCCCAGACAGCATGAAAAAACGAGTAGTGAAGGACCTCTCAGGAAGGGTAAGAAAGCTATGTTCAATGCTCTGTTATGCAGAGAAGTAAGCCAGATGAGGCTGCTGTGCAGGGATCCACCAAGAACTGGGATTGTTAAGTATTGCAGTGCTTCACAGTGGAAGAGTGGGAAGAAAGGTTCCTGACTGAGTTTGAACAGCTTCCAAGTCAGGAAAAAAGTCAAATCTAGCTCCGTGCTGTTGGAACTAGATTGAGTGTCATGATGAGGCTGTGAATATGGAAGAAAACAGCAAGGCTCAAAGGCAGCAAGCTGGGGCCACTCCAAGACCTTGACACAGAGCCTCTGAAAAGTTACTCCTGTCTCAAACTGTATTTCCATTGCTGTTCCTACATTCACCTTAACTGCTGTTGCTTCTGGTTTGCAGTAAGGCTGACAAGAAGCAAATCTTCCATTAAGCAGCTCTTTGTTCCAGCAGGTTCAGTCACAAAAAACCAGAAACTAACATAAAACATTTCTCCCTTCTCCTTTATCTACAGCAAGAGTTTTCTCTCTGCTTTTGCTCCATTCCTTATTAAAACCAGAAGAATATCCATGTCCTTACTCAGCTCCATCAAATACTGGAGCCAAGTCCTCATCCCAGAAGAGACTCAGTCTTGCCACTATTCTCTCTGTGTTCCTAGTCCCACATCCTAGCACTGTGCCATTGTGATTTGTTCAGGTGTCTATCTACCTGCCTTCCCATGGTCAGTGGAAAAACTAGTTGGGAAATATAAGGGTGCTTTAAGGGCAGGGTAGCTCAGAGAAGGTATACAACAAAAATGCAGGTTCAAGTTCTGTCTGAAGTTATCTATCCCTCACAATGAAGTGTGCAGAGGTCAGGGAGGCAGGGCTGAAAAAGAAAACATATCCAGGTAAGAGAAGCAGTCAAGCTATAGCAACATTGAGCTTCACAGAGAGCAATTTACTCTGCTTCACAGGATGTTACAGTGCTTAGAAAAAAATTCAGCATGATGCACTGAGATGAACAAGATCCTTGGCTCAGGAGTGTTAATATAAATGGCAAGTATGGTCTTCTTTTTTTCATTAAAGAGTGAGAAAGAGGGAGAAAAGGAAAATTGCAAGAAAGAAATCCCTGAAACTTGATAGGAAGCTCTTCTGGAAACAAAAGAGGGTGAAAGCAGAGTGGATGGGGATGCGTGGGCTGCAAAGCGGGGCCCCGGTGTCAGGGAGCACTACAAAGGAAACCCAAGCCTGGGAACTCTGTGCAGGGATTCCAGTGACTCAGATTTCTTTGTTATTTTATGACACAAGATGTAAAGAAGTGTAGGCTGGGAAAATACTCTGCTGTGAACTTTAGCCGGTTTTCCTCTTTAAGTGTTTCAGTTTCATAGACCTGGTCAATTTGTTCAAAATTTTACACTGTTTAGTGCTCAGTAAGATTTTTAAAACAATCTCAAGCATGTCATATGAGCTATAAGGCAAATTTACCATAGTTAGTATTCTTAAAGTCACTGGTCGTTCTATGAGCTTTGCAAATCAGAAATAATTAGGAATGACCAACTCGTGTCCTTCGTTCACAAGCTTGAGAGTTGTGAAGCACTTATGTCACAGGTCTTTCCTACAAAAGTACATAGCTGGGCAACCTCCAGAGACACAGGAAATTTCTATCCTTTTCTGCCCCTTTCACAAGGGGATTTCTCCATAGGACAAAGCAAATGGACCTTAATTATCTGAGGGATTGAGAGGGTGCACAGATTCCGCTCTTTTGTTGTTTGTCTGCAATTCCACTCGCTTCAGCAAATGTCCTTAGCTGAAAAGTGTGTACATGGCTGATGCAGAATTTAACCCAGACATTTTAATTAAAGTACAAAGGCTTTAAGCTAGCCTGCAATATTTGCATTTGGTGATTTCTTAAAGATGAAGTAACCCACTACTTACAGGGATGCCATCTGCCCCGGGGAATCCAGTGACTCCTCTTTGTCCCTAGAGTGAGACAGCACAATTAAAATGATGTCCTGCCAGCATTTTGCTTATTAGCTAAAATATTCAATATTCAAAAGTTACCACTTCTCCTTTGGGTCCAGTTATTCCTGGGTATCCTCTTTCACCTTTGTGACCTTTGGGACCTTGCACTCCAGGGATCCCCATCAATCCTGGTGGTCCAGTGAATCCCTGTGATCCAAGGAGTCCTGGCTGGCCCTGATAAAACAATGTAACAGCATTTACATAGGAATAGTTGTGATGCACGAAGCTGGATAAGTTATCACTGCTGCAACAGAGTCAATCTCACAAAGAAAAAACAAACACAGAGTTTCTTTCCATCCCAGTAGGCCAGCCTCTTTGATAAAAGTCATCTGAAACACCACACAGAGAAACTCCAGCAGCAGTGACTATATTGCACATGTGGTCACAAAATTAACACATGGATATTAGCAATCAAATCAATATTCACTGCTTCAGTATTCATGGCTGCTTTATGAAAAAACAGTTTTCTTTGGAATGAGGTTTCTCAAGGGCGATTCTCCTACAATAAAACATATGATGCTCCAAACAAGTAAAACACGCTTAACTGAAATTTGCTTATTGCCCATATTTATTAAAAGTGGTATCTGATATTTAATGGCAGGAATTTCCACTTCTTTAGTGACACTATTTCTATTCAGCAGTGGAGCCTGAAAATGATGGGACATACATCACAGCACGCAGGTTGAAGAGCTGCACACAGGGTTCCCTGGTCATTCTCCCTTCCAGTGCTGGTTCAGCTCTTCATGCCACTTCAACCATTGTTTTAAAATAATCCCTGTTGTTTGCCAACATCACAAGGCTCAAAACGGGAAAAAACCAATTTTGAAATGACACACTGGTGGTTTAAGCAATGGATTGTGACAGTATGTCTGAGATTTGTGAACTGAAGTATTTGAATACTGTTCTAGACGTAGCATCACTGAAGGCACACATGTTTTGCATGTACTCCCTGCACTAATGACATTAATAGTACATTGCTGCAATCCTCTCTGGAGAAATATGTTTTAAATGGGGCAAAGCGTCATTTACCGAGACATTCAAATTAAGTCAAATCTAATGAAAAATTGTTTTTAAAATGCAATTAAATTTTTTTCACAGACCAGACTGGAACAGTCCCAGTATCTCACAAAGGAGAAGAACTACAGCAAACCATGAACAAACACATATATATTTATACCAGAAATTTCACTTAAAAATACTGCCTTCTTTTAGTATGAAATACTTACAGTCTTGCCCATGTCTTCCAAGAAAGAGCTAGAAGTTGAATGCAATTCCTGTTCAAGAGTTCAAATTCATTTAATGCCATTGAGGTGGAAAGGGGGCAGTGTGGGGACTTGAAAAAAGGAAATCTGAAGATAGCCTAATTTCTTTAGATCAGGAAGTTGTACCAAAGATACTGAACAATGCCTTACTGATATTAGGCAAAATTTATTTTAGTCTCATAGGCCCAGTTGTGATACACTTTAAAAACTTCACAACCACTATCTAAAATAAATATTTATCTGTGCTATGGTCATCTTCATACCAAATACCCCAAACCAATGCTTTGACTGAAGTACAGCTTACTTGTAGCTCCAAAACCAAATCAATTTTCCACACTGCTTCCACGTAAAATGGTTGTCATAACACTTGGGGCAGGTTTTATATTTTAGATCTTACTGTATCACATCATACGAGTCCATATTGAGAAGCTGACACAGCCAAACAAAGTACAGAACTGAGTGCAAGTCTTTAATTTTGGAAGAAGATGAGGAATGAGCCAATATGAAGGCTGAATTACATGGAGTTCCTTGGGACAAGCCACCAGGATGGATCTTGTACAGCATGTACCTTTTGCTCGACTGTTATGACTGATTTGACAAGACTGATAGTTTAGGAACAGTACCAAAGGACAACATGAATTCAAGTGTTTGAGCTGTCAATGTGAAAGAGAATTCCCTCTGCTTACAACCAAACCTGACTTTATACAGCATTCCTGCTTTTAAACCAAGTCTGCTCATGTGGATTATTAGGTGCTAAGAGGCCAATGCCTTTTAAGATTAACAAACTGAGAAGGAACAAAGATTACATGAATACATCTAAAACATAAAAGAACTCATGTTGGCAGGAGGCATATGTGTCTAAACATATGAGCAGCTGCTCATTTCCTTATGCCAGGCACCATTGGCTACTATAAATGCATCTACCTCCACCAGCAGTAGTTTTTAGTTTTTTAAAAATGCAGTGAATCGCTATAATTTATTCTGTGGAGGTGCAGAGCACAGTAGACATATTTCTGAGTTGCCTGACTCAAATAGAAAGATGCTGATTAAAAGCACTAGAATAATGACTTAAGTCTGAACCAGAATTTTTCAGTGTGAGTTCCAAGACCATGAAAAAGAAAATCTTTCTTACGCCACATTTTCTCCACCTTTCTTACCTACTATGGCTCAAAATTTAAGCATATAGGAATTGACAAAATACATAAGAGCATGCCCCACTGAACTGCCTTTTTAGGAAAAAAACCATTTCATTAATCAAAAACATGGAGCCAGTGATCCTTTTTTTTTTTTTTCTTTAGGTTCCTTTGGTAGAGCAGTACAAATTCTCATGCAAATATCAATCAAAAATATTTCAATTTTACTATAAAGCCTTAAAATATTATTCAATGCTTAAGATATTTGTTCTTCCTCAAGCACTCAAATCTAGAAAGGAACCTTTAAAAAGGTTCCAAAAGGAGGGAAACATATTCATTACATTTGCAAAGAACACAGAAAAATTATTCAAATTCATTTGTAGAGATTTGAGTTGGCTCCAGTTGCATTTAATTTTGAAATAAATGTTTCAGTTGCTTCTGCAAAGAAAGGAATACGTGGATTCTGTGCACTGAAAATGTCACTTCATTTTATTCTGAAAGCCAGAATAAATAATCTAAATTCCAAAAGCCACTCATCCTCCTGAGATAAGCAAACCATCTCTTTAATGCCCCTCCATACTCCTTTAGAGGGCAGCTGTCTGGAGGTAGAATACATGTAAAACTTTTCACTGCAGTTTCTGATAAAAGGCTGGTTATGTTCAGAATTTTCAAATCCATGCCTGGCTTTCTATAGGGACCATGCAGAGCTGTGCAGTTCAAAGGTGGTATTCCATGGAACACTCTCTAACTCCTACATCAGATACCACTCTCCCACTTCCAGTCTCATTTTCCTGTCTGGTGTGGAGAAAGAAATAAACAAGAAATGAAAAACAAGGAAGAGTACTGGGCATCAGCACCCCTTCCCCACTGGCAGTTATCTGGTCATTTGTTTGTTGAGGAATATGGGTTATTTAATATAAAGACAAGAGAATAGATTCTCATGGGACTAGTTTAACACAAAGCTACAGTCAGAGCTAGGGAAATACTTACTATCATGACAATGTTTGTGTAATTCTTCAGCCAATTAGTACCTTGGCTTGTTAACTGAATTAACTTTGTTAACCTTCGTTAACTCCTGACACATCAGCTTTAACTCTGCTTTCTTTATCTTACATCTTTTGTTGGACAAGTATGTCCCCTTTTCATTAGCCAGTGACCTAAGAACATTCTCTCTTTGGCAAAGGTCACTGAAGAGATTTAAGCAAAGACAATCAGTTTGGAAGGTTCAGTCAAACAAAGCATGACTCAATTCCTAGTCCTAAATACCCCTGTGTGACACATGCCATGCTCTGTGTGACACTCTGCTTGTGCTCCTGGAGGGTCAGAAACCCTAGGAAATTCTCCAAAGTTGTAAAATTGTGCTTGACTTAAAAAAAGAAAAAAAGCCAACCTAGGGGAACATATCATCTATGTCACATTTTAGGAAACTCACTAAGTATTTTCTCTTGTGTACACTCTGGCCCATAGTGTCCTTCCCATTTCACTAGGGTGAATGGCACCTCTTCCCTAATCCAGAGCATGGCACCATTACCTCATGTCACCCACCGTGGGATTTACAGGCCAGTGCTAAGAGGCTCACTGAAGTGTGTGGAATGCCATGGCCAGCACCTCTGAGAGAGCACGTAAAAAGAAAAGGAAAAAGTGGGCTGATGGAATATGTTGAAAAGTAACAAGAAGTTCTTTCACTGATTTTATACAAAACTTCCACAACTGTTTAGTTGAATTACAAAATCCCAGTGCCAGGATATGCACCTAAACAGGCAGCCTCTGCTTTGTTCTTCCTGCAACTTCGGCTGACTGGAAGAGGTCTCACAAAATTCTTGTGGCCAGCCCAGTTATTGTGAAAAAATATTTATAGAGAGGAACAAAGGCTGGAAATTAGAAAGCCTGGAGGAAATCTCCCCAGAAAATATTTGTCACATTATATATACATTGTCACTTATCCAGTGACATGCATGAAAGAAAATGCTGCCAAGGTTGAGACTGAATTTAATAACTACCTTTTGCAATTAAGTACCAGTGGACACAAGAAGATCCTGATCAGAATTTTAAATTTGTACACAATGTTCATGTTTTGCAGCCTGAAATTTAATTTCCAGTTCTTTTATGATCAGTCACATGAAAGAATGTCATGTTGCAATACTTTCTTCCTTCTAATTTACTGTTAAATTTACAGTGTGAAAACTCAACTGACAGAAGAGCATGTGCTAATTTTGAGAGCAACCAAATGTTTGATGTGCTATACAAAGAGAGATGCAATAAATGACAGTACCTGCTCCAAAGGTTTTAAAACACAGGAATCATGAGCTGCTAAGAAATCCACCTACGAGGGTGGAAATACAAAGACAGGAGAAAACTGTTGATTTGCAATAAAGAGGAGACAGAATCAGAGTTTCTACAGAGCTTCCCAGCCACAGAGCCCATTTCTCCATGTTTCATTAAAGATAGCCATTTTGCAATTGCTTCTGGTACATGGAATGTGATGATTCAGTATTCCCCACATGGAAACAAGCCTTGCAGACCATCATTTCTTTTAACAGCGGACAGAAAGAAAGGAGGTTAATTCCCTGACATTTTAAAAAGGTCACTGGTGAAAGGACAAGTTCATTTCCTGCGGGAAGGGTGATCTGACCATGACAGACAAGCTGGAGCTGGGATTTTTTGTAAGAGCTCTTAGTCTGGAATGGTCCCTGTAAGAACAGATGGGGAAAGGACGTGACAGCAAGGATCTCAGTGCACTCCTACTCAGTGAGACCAGCAAGCAGAACACACAGCAACTCAACAGGGAATAAAATAATTTTTAAGGAAAATGAGTAACTTTTGAGCTGATTAGAAGTGCTAACCCATGAAAAGACACCCCCCCCAGCCACACAAGAAAGAAATAGAAAAGTTTTTAAATGTAATGCTTGCAAAATGTGGAAAACTGGGTGTAAATGTAGGGAATTTGTGATTCCTTCAGGTGGTTTCAATGGATGTAGTGCACTAAAGCAATCACTAACCCCAAATAAAAAATGTATGATCTTAGTGCTCCCACCACCACCAAAAATATAAACTACAAGAAAGAACCTCAAGAACCCTGCTGTGGCACACAGGGTCAGACTAGGATGGGCATATCACCTGGCATTTCTGCTGGAGCATAAATCCAGGAGGTTATCTAGGAGTTAATGGATTAAATGTATTAGAGGGGAATATGTAGGGGAAGGGTTTGGGGTTCAGCTCCATGAAGTGCACACTTCGTCAGAAATGCTTCACCAATGGGTTTGCACCACTTTGGGTTGAGAAGCAGAAAAAAGCAGACCACATGGAGCACTGCTGCCATGGCATGGTTTGACTCAGCAGCTGCTTCTGGTGGCACTGGGCTGCCCAGAACAGACAGACTTCCAGAGATCTTCAGACACTGATGAGTACAACACCTACCATGACACAGAGGAAAATGGAACATTTCTGTACCATCCATCATTCTGTTGTACATTGATGATGTAGCTTGAATGGTTCCATCCACCTCTGCAACTCAAGAGTTTTGTTTAAGCAAGACTTAAACAATTTTGTAATTCCATCTAGGAAGAATAGATCAAAATGATCCATGGAAGGGTAGGAAATATAAATACACAGGGCAAAACACAACCAATGCTAGCCACTGCAGAAAAAGATCATCTGAGAGAAAAAAAATCCTGAAGTTTGAGCAGGTTTGTTTGTTAAACATATTAGCATGTTACTTTACTTCTGTGTCTTCAGGACTGTGGTAATGACTACTTCCTAAAAGACAGACGCCTTGCAACATTTTGCAGTGAGCAAAAAATTCAGAAGCTCCTCACTAGATGGCACCAGCAATTGCTGCTACACGCAGCCCCCACCACTGCAGGTGCAGGATTCCAGCCCATGGTACAACCTTCAGGAAATCTGATAAGGAGTTCAGATAGGGTCAAACTGTCCTTGAGCGATGTCTGAGGCAACAAAAGCAGAAGGTTTCTGCCAAAATGTGTGTAAGTGAGATGGCTGGGGAAGTGCAAATGAAATGGGATTAAATACATCATGCAACAAAGCAGAACGACTCCCTGAAATGAAGGTGTTCTGTCATTCAACCTATATTTTGTGTAGTAGGCAAATTTGGTCTTCTATGAGAAATGAGAAAAATCTATTCTCTTACTTTTTAATTGGATTTCTAAATTTACATTTACTGTCACAGGCTTGAAAATTCTCAAATTTATCTTCTGAATCTGTATTTTTAGTTTAGGGCTGGCATTAACTTCTGCCATCACACTGATGCTGAAAGTGAAGATTTATTCTGATATTTCAGGCATTTAGTAACAACATGGTTACCAGTGTACCATGGCACCAGGAGGAGATGGGACTTCTCTTGTCTAACTAGAATACTGATAAGTAAATCAAATAAACCTTTCTCTTAAGCTGCATGATATTCAATTGCTAAACACAGAGTAGCACTGAAAGAATCATCAGGCTTTAACAAAAAAGTACATAACTGACAGTTATTTCTAAATTTTTTTTCGGGTTTCCTGCTTTAAAGGGGGTTATTTAGCTGAGTTTCACTTTCCAGCTCTTCTTCTCAGAAAATACTTTCCTTCTTATTTGTTAACAAGCTTTCTTTATTTATAACAAAAGTAAACAAAAATTATAAAATTAATTAAAAATAACTAAAAAATTAGGCTAGTTCATCCTAGTGGCATGGTAACAATCTGCTGTTCTTTTAACTTCATTGTCTGGACATACGACATTTTCTCTCAGGACAGTGGTGACCAAGTGACACTAACATTAATTCCAGAGCAGTGATTCAGCTTGCAGAAGGGTGGAATTCTTTTTTTTTTTTTTTCATTAAGGAAGGAATACACATTAAATCTTCATAAAAAAAGAACTATGAAAGCATTCCCTTTACCAGAAGCCACATCCCTTTTCTGTACTCAGTAATGAAATAATTTTGTACTGTTTTCTGTTCCCACGGTTTGATCTAATTTGTGATCTTCCAGAAAGCTGCTATGTCACCCAAGAAGATAAAACATGTGCAAAAGTAAATATATGCTGGAATGTAGGTCAAGAACTCAAAAGAACCAGTTAATCGTTTCTTCATGTCACAAAATACACAGGAGTAAATGTCAGAAATGCTTTCTGTGCTTTGCAGTGCTTCTGTAGTAAGAACAATACTGGGACCACAGCAATGGTCTCTCAAAGAAAAGCATCAGAAAGGCCAAGTCTAGACAAAACCACACAAGGATTTCCATACTAAACCTTCAAAAGGTTATTGCATAGAGGAAAGGAGAAGAGGAAGGTGGACAAGATGTGGGAAAGAAGTGTTGGGCAGAGGCAAGGGTGGTTTTGTTGGCAGACTCAAGACTTGTACTTTGAGAGTACAAAGCAGAATCTCTGCTGAAGCATGGCTAAACAGACAAACTATGAAATTTAGGATCAGAATTTAAGACATTTATTAGTAAATATATCTCTCTAGTGAGCATGCTCTACTGAATTATGTGAGAAGACTTGGAATGACTTGAAAGGCACTTAATTTTTTAAAGTATTATATTTATAGAACAGATGCAGACATTTATCTACATGCAGTGTAGTTATCAAAAGCTCCCATCAGGTGCAGGTGATATCTCATGGCATGATGTCCTAATGCAGATATTCAGACTAAGTCAAACAAATGCAGCTGAATGTGCCCATTTTTCTTAAGTGTCTACAAAAGGAGCCCAGGTCTCCAGCTCAAAAGTTGATCTCACATGATTGCTTTCCAAACTATGCAAGAAGGCAATGCCCCAAAAGATCAAGCCCTGAAACTGTGGATTTAGCAGTTAGAATTAAGACTGAAATAAAAATGGTGTTGCATGAAAATGGAGCTGATATAAATGCAATAAATTTACTTAACCTGGCAGGCAGTATATGGCAGAAATGTTGCTACTGGTAGTACAAAACAGTAGGATTTTCTTGGAAGTTAGAAATATTTCAGCATTAAAGAGTAATCAGATGAAAATGGCGTGCACTCAAAAGCATATCCATTTATCCCATGTTAGCCTGAGAGTGGGAGTGCAGTTAACAGAGATACTTACTTTATGTTGGTTAAACATAAGACCACAGCTAAGACAACTACAAAATCAGAAAAAAACCCCTGCTTCAGTGACATGTAAATACTGCCCCTTTGACTACCAGCTAAATTCTGATTTTGAGAAAGAGGTAATGAAAGTTAAATTTGGAGGTATTTATTTCAACTGTGAATGAACTTGAATGAACTTGAATGATCTAATGATGTTTTACAGAACACTAAAATGACATTGATTTATACTTGTCAAATGTTCATTACTATGTAATTAGTTGGAGAACGTTAGTTTGATAGCCAACCAAAAATTCACCAGAGAGGAAAATCACCTTGCCAAATATGCTTTTATAACCAGACAATTATCACACTGATGGGTGTGGACAAGGAGCAGGAGGAAGCAGGAAACTCCCAGTTACTCTGCGACATCTGCTGTATCATGCTCATTTAGAGGAGCAGACTTTGGTCATGATGCCTATTAAACATGTCATTGAGCACTTGAAGGACAGCAAATGCCTTACATGTTTTTAGCACAATGAGTATTTTTATAGAACAAAATTCTGTGCATTCAACATGGGTTTTTACAGGAACAAAAAAGCCAAAAAATTTCCAGGGGACCATAGAATACAGTGCAATCTTCCTACTCTGCTAGTATCTGCATAAAAAATTATTTTTTTAAAGTTCTTTTCATTCATTCCATTCATTTTATTACCATCATAATACTAAGATCAACTGCTTGCTGGGACTTTTCAAAAGCATACTTCACACATATTGCCAAAAACTTGGATAACCCAGTCGGTTGGATAGCTGTAAGGTTGCTGCTTGGCTAACTGGGCTTCTCAAGGCAAGACAACAACCAGCACCTGCTTGAGTTAGAACATTCAGTCATGGACACAAGAGCCAATCTGCCAGCCCAATTGCTTTCAAATAGCTTTCAGTGGTGTGTGGGAGTGTTCTCAAGATCCTAAAATTCAGGAAGTTCAACACAGATGTTCTCTGTCAGTAGGCGTTGGAAGCACCAATAGTAACATCTGTTCACTTTTCATATTTGTGAGAACATTTTTTTTTTCGGTCCAAAAACCATTCACTGTTGAAATTTCCAAATTGTGCAACCGGCCAAAATGTTAAGCTCATTAGGCTCCATGAGTTTAAGAGTATGTGAAAATTAAAACCCCTGCAGGAGTTCAGCCTATCGCATGCCAATTTTTCCATTCTGTGTTCTTCTGTTTAAACAAAAGCGTAACTATTTTTGTGGTGGGAACAGCTATCAAAACTGACTTGATCATGCAAATAGAAGTTACTACTGGCTGTTTTAACTATAGAAAGAATGTAATTCTCTTACAGAGGCTGTGACTTTTTAGTAATTTGTGTATTGGGATACCCTCTCCACATGGGAGCCCAGGACACATGTTCTAGCAGCATGTACAAGGGACTGGGTAGAGACCTTCGCACTCTGGTCATGGGAATTTACAGTTTGGGACAGTCTCCGAGTTCCTGACAAGGCCAGATGATTGGCTCTGAACCACCAGGAAGGACAGCAGGCTTTAAGGCAGATGTGTGCAGCAATATGAAGAGTCATTGCTGATACAGAATCAGAGACATCTTTTTTTCCTCCTAACCCTTCTAGACAGATGAGTCTCAAGAGCAGTGGGGTGCTGTGATATCATCTGAACAGAGTTTGTACAGTTGTTTCCTCTACGTGATTTCCCAGCCTTGATGTATCAATGCAAATGCTCTAGAAATTTCAGTAACTGGAACTCTGTTGAAACCTGCTGTTGAGTCAGCTTACACTGAAGCTAAATCCACCCTTCTGCCTTCCAGTGTATGTGGCTTGTTAACATCACAAGTATTCTAATGCAATAACTTTGACGGTCATTTAGCTGGGCCTGCCTTCATGCTGGGTTTGTCTCCAGAATCAACAAATAGTCCAAATGATCTGTAATCTATGAGATGACAGTCTTCAGTTAGTAAATAGAAATACTGAAAATTATCAGCAGTTGTCTTTTATATCATACAATTATGTTCCTGCACATATTCACAGTAAGTTTTTACAAATTGGCAGTACTAGATCAAGCTGAATGATCATCTAGGGAAGCTAATTTATTTGGAGAAAGTATTGCAGCAACCAGTTATTTGGAGAACTCTCAATGATTCTGTGAAGTCTTACTGCCCTTTTTTTTTTTTTTTTGAAATCAGGCAGAAGGAGAGTAAAAATATTTTCCTTTGAATCACGAAGGAAATAGTTCTGTATCATCTACCCGAAAAAAAAGTGAATGTAACTTGCGATAACAGCCTTGGAGAGGATCAAGGGTGGAATATAAACTTGAGAGGAAGGTTCTGCATATCCATTACAAAATATCTAGTTTTTCTGGTAGTCTAAGTTTGAGGTAATGGAGGCCAAGAGTGCCCACACATCTTCTGCAGATTCCAAAATCTCACGTCTCATGGGAAAGGATGTTCTGGAGAACATCAGCAGCAGACAGTTCCACAGCTGTTCAAGGAGAAAGCCTATTTATCATTTCAAATGTTGATTTCAAAAGCTACTGGAAATTTTTTAACCATTTATTAGAGGCAGTATGGGCTATGGAGCTTCTTCAGCAGAGGACTGGGATAATAACGAGAGCAAAAGATTTTGTCTGATTACAAAAGCAGAGAATTGTTTTGACTGGAAGGGACCTTAAAAATCATCTCATTCCAACACTGTTACCAAGAGCAGGAATACTTTCTACTACACCAGACTGCACAAAGCCCCATCCAACCTAACCTTGAACAGTTCCAGGGATGGGACATCTACCATCTCTCTGGGCAAGCTGTTCCACTGCTTCACAACTCTCACAGTAAACAATTTCTTCCTAATATCTAATTTACACTTGCCCCTTTCAGTTCAAAGCCAATACCACACACCCTTGTGAAAAGTCCCTCTCCAGCATTTTTGTAAGCATCTTTCAGATACTGGAAGGCTCCTAAAAGGTCTCCCTGGAGCCTCTTCTCCAGGCTTAACAGTTCCAGGTCCCAGCTTGTTCTCATGGGAGAGGTGTTCTGGCCCACTGATCATCTCTGTGGCCCTCCTCTGGACTTGCTCCAATAGGTCCATGTTCTTCTTATCCTGGAGGCCCCAGAGCTGGGCACAGCACTCCAGTCTGGATCTCACCAGAGCAGAATGCAGGAGGAGAATTACCTTCCTCAACCTGCTGGTCACATCACCTGGTTTTGATGCAGCACAGGATGTGTTGGCTTTCTGGGCTGTAAGGATGCAGCGCTGAGTCAACTGTTGCCCACCAACACCCCCAAGTCATTCTCAGAGCTGCTCTCAACCTGGTCATCCCCCAGTCTACATTGATTTGGCTCCCCCAACCCAGACACAGCACCTTGTACTTGGCTTTGTTGAGCTTCACGGGCTTTTCACACTGGATGGCATCCCTCCCCTCAGCATGTTGACCACAACACACAGCTGGGCATCATCAGGAAACTCGATGAGGGTGCACTTAGTCCCACTGTCCATGCAGCTGACAAAGATGTTGAACGGTGCCAATCCCAAGACCAACCCCTGAGGAACATCACTCCTCCCTGCTTTGCTCGGACCTTGAGCCATTGGCTGCAACTCTATGCATGAGTCCATCCAGCCAATTCCTTATGCACCAAGTGGTCCACCTGTCAAACCCCTGTCTCTCCAGTTTAGAGACAAGGATCCTTTACTCCTTTTCATTCTGCAGATACTGAGGCAGTGGAGGCACTGCTAAATTGTAATGGCAAGTTGCTTTTACTTGAAGGACATGCCATTAGTTTGATAGGTCTTGGAGAAAAATTAGGTTGCTCTCTTAACTGGTAGCAAATGAAGGTAATGTGGAGGAAGAGAAGCCTTCCAGACAAGGAGAAACAATAGAGGGAATCTATCTGTTCTATCAGAACACCAGAGAGACTGCTAAACAATTTGTCATAACTACCCATCTGGGTCCCATCATTGGGGACCGGTTTTGGGCTTCAGCTTGAGGAAAGTATTCTCAGTATTTCAGATTCTGACTCTAGAGTGTTTCTAAGCTCTGTTAAATTAGTACCTTTTTGGCTAAAATACAGTCTGCTTACAGGATTAGCTGTGTCAAAGGAATCAGTGATGTGCAGTGATGTGCTGTCTTGTGAACTTATAATGTACTCACAGAGATGCTTCCATCACTCTCATGGGAGAGGTGGCATTCATCGACAGGGAAATTGAATTGCTGGTGGTGAAAGGTCAGAATGGCACAATTCACAGGTCAACCACGACCCCAAACTTCTGCTAAGATGCCTCTCTTGCAAGAGATAAATGTGAAGCTTCAGCTCCTTTCCAAAACACTAACTAATGCTGGAACATCTGTACCCAAGATTTATATGTCCTGGATCCTCCAGGTCCATGAGAAGATCTCAACTACCACAGAGTGTCAGTCTTCTGTATTTTTGACAGAGAGAGTAACAAATGCACTTCTATTTATGTGGTTCCTTTGAATTTTTGGCTCTCACTCCTCCCTTTCTTCATGAAAAAATATTTTCAACTTTTCTGACTGTTTCTGCATCTGGGAGAACCTAAGGCTTTTATCTAGCTGCTGAAAAGAGCCAATGTCCAAGTTAACGCCTATAACTTTTACTGCTTTTTTTGGTCAAGAGATATAGAACATTTACTATATGAAAGTAAACAAACTCTGAGCAATAGTGTGATGGAGGCTACAGTGCTCAGTACAGACTGATGATAGGGATGGCTGAATGAGTCACGATGGCCTGGAGACTGGTAGCCCCCAAATTACCTGGGTAATAAAAAAGACTAAATATTACCTGCTCTAGCTGACCCTGCTTGAGCACAGGTGGCTGGACTAGATGATCTTAGAGCCTCCTTCCAACCTCAGCCATTCTGTGAGTCTGTGAAATATGGCAATACTGATGTGCAAAATCCTAAGACCCTGCAATTTAGCTGTTTGCCTATTCTATCTTAGATTTTTTCCTCGCTGTGATGTCTGTAGATTTTTTCTGTCTGTGTACATATTTATTCTCTCTTTTGTTTGCTGTCTTCAGATCTCTGTGTATCTAACACAAGCCATAAAGCAGTTTCTTTAGAACAGATAAGGAGTGGGAGTCACTGACGTGAGGTGGAATACTTTCTCACTGTTAAAAACACTGATAATCACTATGAAGTGTTTGGTGAAGTTAGCATTATTGCCAAAAGCCAAGATGCAAGTTTATAGCTATCTGCTTGTGGATAACTATAGCTGTGTACTGGTTGCAGACATACATATGTATGCGTGAGGTCTCTCATATCTTTATTGTTTACATGAGTATTTACAAGAAAAAACAGCCTTCTGGTCCTCTAATGCTTTAAAAACCTTGCTAAAACCCTGCCAGACCTACCACTCTACCAGCTCTACTGATTTATACAGTTCTGAACTACACTTAAGAAATTTCTGCTGTTATTTGTTTCCACCACAGGAAGACACCAACAAGCACTCCTAAGGATAAAAAAAAAAATCTACTTTTTTATGAACACAGCCAGATATTTCCATTACATTTTGACACAAAAAAGAGGGTGCACATAAAAGGAGATATTTGAAGAAAGAGTCAGAGTAAAAAAAGATGACAGAGCTATTCAGCTTCCTCTGAATATTTTTGACTTAGACCCATATTTGTCTTCCTACTGCCCCTGCCATCAACCCAGGACATACCTACAAACAAACAAGTAACCCACAACAGATTTTCAACAGACACAGGAAAAAAAAAAAAAAAGTTACATTCGTCTTAATAAGGCTGACAGAATTTTCAGATGATAAGTTTCCAGTAACAAAGACTGAAACAGGAATTAATGAAAATTCATTTTTAATTATGCTGACAGGGGTAATGCAACATTACCTCCATAAATATTAACCCAACTGAAATGAAGAAAATCAGCAATTTGTGTATTTGCTTATTCTTTTTGGTCTTGATGATTTTATCAGCCTAATTCCTATACAGATACCTTTGGAAGATGAAACTAATTCTAAGAGAATATGGTTTAGTAATCCCATGGAGATGATGCAATTCAGGAAGAATTTTAATGAAGCATCATAGAGAAAGAATTTGAATTATTAACTATGATAGATTGTGGACAAAAAAGAAAATCAAATCTATTTCCTCTCAGCATTCAATAAAACTATTTTATTCTGAAGAGAAATATGGTTTAATACGATTTTCCAGTTAATTCTGATTATTTATAATGGCCTGGCTAGACACTGAGCTATGAATGTCTCAGATTTTGAGTTACCACAGAAATTTAAATAATTTTAATTATTTTATGCAAAGTAGTTATGAGATTTCTGCAGAAGTTCCTCCTTGACTGAACTCCTCCCAATAAATTAAATCGTTAGTATTCAGCAAATCTGACAAAAAAAAAAAAGTCAAATGAATGTACAGCAGAAACATTAAGGAAAATAGCTGGAAATATATTTCCAGGAATAGCAAAGTATAGGCTTAGATTGCTTTTCAGCTGTTTGACTAAGCAACATGCTACTTCATTCAAGTAGCATCTTAGAGAAATGCTGTCCTTGTTACCCAATTGAATGTTTAATCCTTGACAGCAGGAATCAGCAATGACTTGAGAAAACAACTAAACAACAGGACACAAAATTCTCCATCACACTGAGAACACTGCTGCCCTAAACTTTCCTTCAGATGTAAGATACAGCTATTAATTGGTGTGTTTTTAAGGAATACAGCTTTCAAGTTAGAAAGATTAATGACACTACCGTGACAATATGCAGGGTTCACTTGCTTCACTCTAGATGAGCAAATTAGTAGTATTAAGAAACCAGAAGTTTTAGGAAAAAACCCAACAAACTGGGGCAAGAGGGCATTACTTTTACCTTAATGCTTGCCTGGTATTAAAGAGTGATTGTAGGATAAGCACACAAAACAACAGCCTTCTCATTCCTCAGTAAATGGGTGCAGATACTGATGAGGGCTTGAGATGGGTCTGAAATGAACTAAAGTGGTGTCACTCCTGTGCCAAACCGAAGACGGGAAGCACTCATGGATGAGAACAGTATTCTCCAGTCAATGCCCAGCACCTCCCCACACTCACCTCTCTGAAGCCCACAGTGAGTTCCTTTCCACCTTTTTGAGGAAATCCATGTGGGTATCCCAATCCCCATCACACCTCAAGGGTGCCACAGGTCTCAGACAAGCCCTTCTCAACTGAGGTGAATTTCGACCAGTTTTATATTTGCTATTAGACTGCTTCAGCAGCAGCAATCCTTCATCACAGAGATAAACAGAGACTTGGAAAAACATGTCAGAAGACAGTTTTTGTGCAGCTGTTAACAACATCAGAGAAGAAGTGCAGAAGATATGTGTTGGGATAAAATACGCAGTGACAAAAATGTAAACACAAAAAGCCAGGCTCTGACCTAATTTAAGCCTTGTTCAGTCACAGGCTAGCTAAAGCATGCTTCCACACTCATAATTAAAAAAAAACATCCTGAAATTTAAAACAACTGAAACCACACAACAGTGGGACTTCTTGCACTGTTCCAAAGATGTGTAGTGAAAAAAAAAACCCAGTTAAATGTCTGAGATTAAATAGGAAGTATCCAAAAATCCATTTAAAATGCTTTTACGTTATTAATCACTTCTTTTCCTAAGCCTAATGGAGCCTACATATGTTTCAGTAAAAATGCACCAGTATCCATTCCAGATTTAAAAAAAAGTTGATGACACAACTGATCTTCAATCTTGGGAAATGAATTAAAAACACTATTGAAAAGTCTACATTCTAGGTGTAATCAATGTGCCTTGTAGCACATCAGGCACATAAAATGGCAGAGATTGAAGCACAATGCTCTAGGCAAACGACAGCTATCAGAGGGCACCTTGCAGGCCATTTTGAATGAGCACAAGAAAAAGAAATCTGAGAAATAGTCCAGCATATCCTCACAGCAAAGCTGACTATCAGCAGCTGACAGTTTGTGGGTACACAAGAAGCTGCTGACTGGAGTAACTGAGACTTTATAAGTGGGCATTTCATCTTCAAGATATGGCCCAAAACATGCTTGTCTTTTCAGGAAACTTTGATACTGCATTAGATGAGATTACACAATGTGATTGTCAAAGCCTCACTCAAGGTCAGCTGCCTGCAACCACACCTACTGATGTTTCTGCATAACAGGGCTGAGTGGTGTGAGAGGGGCATGTGAAAATCTGTGAAGCAATTTCAAATACGTCTTTTTAAATGCTCCTATGAATCCTTCAGGAGACTTAAATGGTATAACACTGAATAATTATTTGTAATAAAGTTGGGCAATAAGTACTTTCCAAAACTGTACTTTGATATTCTTTTCTCCAAAGCTTAAATTTTGTCTTGCAGAGACTCTTGCACCACTGCTATTCCTGACACACATCAGCACACAGAGAAGCCACCAACAGGCATTTCTGGTGGGGCTGCTGCCCTAGGAGTCAGGAAGCCACTTGTTACACTCCACTGCCCTGCTGCTTCAGCCTAAAAAATGCAAAGTATGAGTTACTTCTGGTAAAACTAAGCCCATGCTAATTTCTTGGCTGAAGCTCATCAGTTCCTTTTTGGAGAGATGGGTGTTACGCAGAGTGGCTGCTCTCCTCACTGTCCTTCCAAAGGACCACAGGAATCCAATGGGACAGTTGAACTGTAAAAATGAAATCAGTGATTTTTGGGGTCCTCATTTTATGGGTCTGCTCAAATTAACTTGTCCCAAACTGTCAGCTGCTTCTCACAGCAGTTTTTTCAGCTTTCTTTGGGAAGCAGAAACAAAGAATACAACACAGCCACTTCTGTACCACCTTCTTCTGAGTGGATTTCCTTTTGCAGGGTGGAGGCAAGGGGTGAACATAGGAGATCTCCCTTGCTGGGGGAGCAGCTGATTGCCTTGCCTAAGGGAGTCTTTGGTGACACTCTGGACTATCAGCTCTTCCTTCCATTGATCATCACGTGGACTGAGAGGAATGGAGCAGCACCCACTACTTGTACTCCTTCAATTCTGGTCAGTGCTGTCCATCTTCCCTAAGTAAAGAACACATTCTATCTCCATGCTATTGATCTCCAATAGGCTCTACAAATGTAAAAAATGAACAGTTCATGTGCAGCACTTGAGTTTTTTTACAAAGTTATGTAAAATTCCCACAACAATTGGAGAGATTAGTTTTAATCCTCTGCCTGAAGACTACAAAACTTAAAATGAGCATAAATACTATGAAAAATGAATGTCCCAAGGATACTTGCTATCACAAACATGAAATACACAGCTCCTTGTTTAAGCTCTCCTACATCATTCCAGCCTATTCCCTCCTCATTATATCCACAGAAAGACTATTCATTCATGATAAGCTAGTTTGATTAGTTCAGATAATTTACCATTGCTGTTCCATGCAAGCTGCAGTCATGGCAAAGAGTTGAGTCACTCTCATGATTCATGTTCCAAAATTTGTCTGTGTTGCCCAGTGCCTAAACCCATCAAAATAATTATGATAATGTTTGCATGTGGTGCTTTTAGTTAAATACTGAAGCTATAGCTGGAGAAACAAGAATTAGAAGCTTTGCTAGTAATTATAATCAGATGCCTGTAACAATCCTTGTGGTTTTGTCTGCTTGTTTAGTTGTTGCTCACATAGACTATCCACAACATGAGTGGGAAATTCCCGTGAGAAAAGATCCTGGAAATGAGGTCCAAATGGTGAACTCTGTTGGTTTGAATGAAGAGAATGAGCTTTTTTGGGTCATTTTACTTTGATTAAGGCATCACAGAATAAATTGAATATAGCCCAATAAATGAATTATCTTTTTTCACTGAAATGTATTCACTTTTGCATTATTATATTTTTAAAATTAAGAAAAAAACCCTGTGGATAGAAAAAACTGGAAACTAATACACACATACTTGATATTTTTATCTACATTTTATTGGTAAACAATTTTCTGACACATCAGTAAGTAAATAGACTGTAAAACATATCTCTACACAAATATCAATGTAGATAGATAAACAGTCTTGAGAGAGGAGGTTTAAAAAAAAAATCTTAAGCTTCATGTAATATTAACAGGAATACAGTGTGCTTTCCACAGCACTACTCGGAACGAAATGTTATGCCCATGGATGGTAAAGCAATGAATAAGCTGCAGTGAATAAGTCCTGGTCATGAAGCACTGTTTGAAGGCTGAACACGAATGCCAAAAAATCTGTACAATTAAGTGCTACTAGTCCTACATATCCCAAGTGGGCTGTATAAGAGCTTATCACTCTACTTGCTGTGGAAAATCAAAGTGAAACACAAGCTCGACCACTGCATACTTGCAGTTTTTCTAGCTCTTAAGGGCTAAACAAAGCTGGGAACATGAAGCCACAGAAGCCACCTATCCTAAGGGCAGTCTGAAGAGAGTTCAGCACTGGACTTAAAACAGCTTTAAAACCAGAGCTGTGTAGGATTATTTTGCTGAAAGAAAATAGCAATATGTCAGAAAAGATTCTTTGTATGGATTGATTTAAAAGATAGTGGGGAGGAAAAATGGGACAGAATTTCTAATTACAAAACAAGGGTTTTAGTCAAAATGAGATAAGGTGCCAACTCTTGAGCTAGTGAGTGAGTACAGTCCTCACAGGACAGATGGCAAGCTCAGGTTTGAACCTAGAGCACAGCTGCATTGCCATGTCTGTATTTCTTTTCTAAAACTGTTTTTTCATCTCAGTCTTAAAAAAAAATAGTTTTGCCTTATTTAGGAATAAAATATCACAAATCTTGAAAATATTTCAGGCGAGCAAAACTGGCTTTATTAATATTTGTTCTGCCATACACTACCTAAGAGCAGTCTCCTTGCTTTTATGCTGGAGGATAGCGTGTTTGGATCTTGCTGTCTCCTGCTTTTTACATCTGCTATGCTGTGTATGGAGTCAATGTCACCATGCTGGCTCTGCCAGCCTTATTCCAGCCTAAGATTTCTTCATGCTGGAGGGAATTGCTTCAGCTGCTTTTACAGACCAACTTTATTTCCTCTTTCCTCTGCCACAGTTTACCAAAAGAGCACTGTGCAGAAATTTAATCTTCCTTTTTTTTCCATCTCCTTCCCAACAGTGTAAATTCTTACTAATATGGCTTTGATAACCAAAGTAAAGGAGGCAACAGCTTGTGCACTCATCTTAAACCAGGCTTTTATTGTAATTTATTTCCCCTAACCTTCATGTGAACTGAAATGTAATTGTACACACTCCACATCAAAACTCAGATCGATATATATCTCTTTCTGAAAGATTTAGTGAAAATGGAAAGGATATTTGAAAGATAGAACAGCCTGAATATAGTGCTGGAATAGGACACTCACTGGCTGTCAGCAGTGGTTGCAGAAAAGGTTCCCACTGCAAAGAGAGATTGATGCTGAAAGTCTGATAGAATAAGGCTCCCTCTGGGTCAACTTCTGGCCATTTACAGTTTCTTTATGTTCAAAGCTATAATTCATAGATTTCTCTGCCTCTCACGACATGATTTTCCTAATTTGCAATTATTTTAGCTTTCTGGATGGTATACTGCCATCACTGCTATTTAAACAGTAGGTGTGTTGCAACAAATGCTATTGACTTGTCATCTCTGATGAGCAACTCCACTGAGTTCAGTTACACCACCCCAGTACTAGACCAGAACAGCTGAACAGGGAACATATTCGGGTCTAACATCTAACAGATGTTTGATGGGAAAATTTCCAACATCTCTCCTTTTTTTCTTAGAAAGCAGTTAAGAGAAAAAACTAGTTTAACTCCAGTTTCTCAAGGCTCAGAATCTCTCACAATAACAAGCTTTAGTAATAACACGGGAATGAAAGAAAGCACAGTAATATAAAAAGAGGGAATAACTGCTCTGCTTAAAATACAAACTATTTCACATGCTTATTCCTATCCATATTATATAGAATCTTTCCGCTGAAGGCATTCCAAGAATGTGCCATTTACTGCTAAATCAATGGAGTCAAAGAGCATGGGAATGTAGTCCGAGATCCCAGAAGAATCCATCCAGAATGTGCTATCAACAACCTGCAATTCAGTGCAAGGTTGACACCAAGCCTGGTACTTTTTCCAAAGTTGGGCAATTATTTTTTTCAAGGCTACAAGTGCAGGCATTTTCAGAGTACCATTTGTGGCTGTTTGCCTTGGAAAAATTAACCTGGAAAACAATGTTTACTAAATGAATATATTTTATTTTCTCTCAGTCTATATGCAAGTGTTTATTGCAAACAAATTGTGTGTAAGCTGTTCTAAAAGAACCTCCCAAAAAGAAGTAATTGAAGCTTACTCTGACACATGGCAGAAGTAGGAATTTTGCTGAGTTACTACATGCTCAGCTTTTTCATCCCATGCCTTGTCTAATGTTAAGACTACAGCTTCTGCAATAAATATGATTCTTGTATAAACACATTCTTTCCAACAATATTCATCTGGCTCTTTGCGTCTAAGAGAGTATGAAACGTTACAGAGCTCTCAGCACTTCATTCTCTCTCTCATTCAGTGAGCAAAAATAAATCTTTGCTTCTTCTGTTGGTATATAATATGCAGTGCCAGGAGCTGCAAAATCCTTCCCTTTTCTAGAAGTGTCTAGTGCACTCGAGAACTCGCCCTGAGCCACAGACGTGAAGAAATGTTAAACAAAGTTGCTACTGCATGACCACCTCCTCCTACACGAGCTCTTGGGATAGGTTTAATCCCCGGCTGCACTTGAAGAATACACTTGTTGAGATTAATGCGGCATCACAGCCCGACTGCTTGCGTAGTTTTGTTTAGAGCGGCGTCAGCATCCCTCCAGAGCCAGCCAGCCAGCCTGTTTAAAAAACATCTCACCAGGGCAAGAAATTAGATTTTTTTCACATTGAATGCAGTGGAATTTCCACAGGGGACTGGGGAGATCTCAACTGCTGTAGGTCTTTGAAATAAGTCCTTATACAAGTAGGATGAAATTTAGCTCCTCCTTTTCAGTCTGCGCTACATTTAGAGAGAAAGACACAACACAATGCCTAGCTCCTGGATCCAGATGCTTATGCAGCCATTTCCTTGCTGTGTATCAGCATGAGACACAGGTCTCTTTGGTCTCCTTTTTCTCTTTCCTCTATCTCATACTCTAGAGGAAGAGAACAACGCTCTTGAGAATGCAGGAATATAGATTGTAGGGCCACTGCAGGAAGACTTAGATTATACTTCAAATTAGACACCACTCAAATGAAACAGCTGGAACCAAAGAGGTACATGGAGACCAAAAGCAGAAATTCAGAAAATCATCATTATTTCATAGCTAAAATACTAGATTAATACTCCACAGACATGAGCAATTTAATTCTCAGCTCCATGATGTCTTTCATTTAACACTTGCAAAGCTCTTACAGCTGCAGCAGTGGGTAACACCTCCTTTCTTCAACTATCATGTTTCTTCATGTTCTGCAGTGGCAAAACTATCTTTTCTCATCATTTGCATCACTTTAGTGAGTAAAGTCCTCTTTTCAGATTAGAACCTAATTTCTATGTGAATAATGACAACAGTAGAATGGCTGCAGTTCAGTCCATTGTACTAATTTGTAACTGTTCATTAAAGAATTGCATGTTAATCTTTTTGATTATTTAAAATCACAAAGGAAACTTCACTGGGACTACTTGCATGAAATATCTTCACAATAACTAATTGTGAGAGTAATTTGTTCAGTAAAAGCTTGAATCTTGCAAACACACACATAATCAGGCACACACATACATGGAAAGCTCTTCATGCCTAGCATGTAGGTATCCATTTCTGTAGAGGAGGGGAATCACAGTTCTTCTGCATTTGCTCATCATCATCATCCTTATTGTGTGCCTGCCAAGCTTCACTCTCTGGAGGTCCACCTCCGGGGAGAGAAATGTGATATGGGCAGTTTTCTGTATTTAGACCTGAGAACAACTGAGAGACCCAATGTCGGCCGCACTGAGCAGCTTTTCTCTCTACTGCCAAGTCTACAGCAGCCTTGAGAATTCACACTCTGCATAGCAAAGGGATATGTTTCTTTATCATCTGAGTCGGTTTATTCACCCTTGGCATTTGCAGAGCACATCAGTAATACTGAGACAAAGCAGCATACAGATGAAAGCCAGAACCTGATCCCCCAAAGCATCCTTTCCAGAGCTACATTAATCCCACTGTAATACAGAACTTCACACAAAACCAAGACTATGTCTTTTTCTTAGTAAGAATAATGTATGTTTATGGCCGAGTTCTCCATCAGTGTCTGTTTCTGACATAGGGAACTGAAAAAAAAACCTTTTCCTGTTTCTTTGTCTGTGTATATCGACATGTGCCAAAAGGAAGCATGTTTGGATACTATTATACAGCTTGCTGAGAAGCTGTCTTAAACATGAGGTTTCTTCTTTCCTACTAGCCATTATGGTTTCTTATCTCAGGCATTCAAACTATTTGCTAATTGCTCTCTTTTCTGTTTTGGAATTTTCTTTTTGTGGGGATTTTTTTTTTTTTTCTGGGGGGACTTTTTGTTGTTTTACAAAGTAGTTGCTATGAAAATAATAGCAACTTGTGGACAAGAACATTTCTGTCCATATTTTTAATACTGAAAGGCCCTGTATTTATTTTGTAGGAATGTTAGCATTTCTCTGGGGATATCCTTGTAGAAAGCAGGTTGAATTTTGCTGTGAGATTGAAACGCTGGTGAAAAAAAGACCGAGTAAGTCTTTGTGACTAATTGCTACCAGGAGTTATACTGCAGCCTGATCCACAACCATTAAAACAAGTAGAAAATAGACCTCCATATGCTTTACATTATATAAGGTATATTCAGCATAAACGCTTCAACTATTTTTCATTGCAAGGTCTGATTCCCCTTTATCTCTTATTTTGCTGTAGCCTTATTCAAATATGTTTGTTTCATGTAAGCACATTTAGTGTGCTTTTCAGATATATCATGTCCACAAAGTTGCCAACGTGGCTACAAGGGGAGAGAAAAAGAGGAGTGACCTTTATATGGGAACAAAATTGACAGGAACTGCACTAGCATTGCTCTGCTAATGCACAGCTGGAATTCACAACCAAAACATGGAGATGGAGTGGTTGTTTCTTTTAAAAAGAGGTAGATGGTATCAAAATCAACCTAGCAAATCTCCCAACAGAAACATCTTTCCATCTGCTGCTATAGTTTCTTTATCCTGAGATTGTTCTGTGGAATTTCCTGTTTACTCTCAATCTCCTAATTTATAGATCATGTCCTTCAATACCAGTGGTAGAGTTTATGTAATTCCCATTCACTGGATTCCTTCATTATGTTCTTTTAGAACAAATTGGGTTATTATCTTAATGTGTGCAAGTTCATGAGGTTCAACATTTTTCTACGAGCTACAACTTAATTGCAAATTTGAGCCTTATACTGACAATTGCCTAAGTGAAAAAAGAATATTAAATTCAAATCACTGGAATAAAATCTACAGTCTATCTTATAGAGTGACTCAAATTACTTTTGAATTTCCTCATTTTATTGGTGCTCCCAGTATGTGTTAGTTCTATCTGAAACACCAACAAAATAGATTCTTCTGGTAACTGAATAGGAGATGTTATTTCTCCACATCACTTTTATGGCTGATCTTGAAGTATGGGACCAGCCTGGAGCATCATCAGTGTGATAGCTGAGACAGCTATAGGTGACCAATGCAGAAGGGAGAAATTTGTGAGTACTTTTGGAACAAATCTCCCTTTCATGGAGTTGATAGGATAGGCAGCCTTTCCATGGACATTACTTAAGCAGCAGGGAGACCAGGACTCATCTCTTTTAACAACCTCCCTTTTCCTCCAGCCACACTTCTCTTATAGAAACGTCTTTACAGAAAAGGACAGGCACAGAAACTCTGCCTGTGCTGTCCTTCCTAGGCAGTGCTTAAGGAGGAGGATAGATGAATCATTTTTTCCATCTCACAAAAGCATGCACTTCCATCCTCAGCCCATCCAGTGCCAGCAGTCTTCTTGTGGCCTGGGAAAACCAAGGAAGAGAGCACTGGATCCTGGTGCACACCATTGTTTCTGTCACTCAAGGAAGTCTTACAAAATCCATTCGTAGAGTGGCTTTGGAAAATTTTGATTCAGTTTATTTACTAAAATAAGATTTATTTTGCTAAGTCCTCCCTGAATTTTTAAGTGGTTTGTTGAAAATCTTCCAAAGGTTGACTCAGGAACCAAATTCATTTTAACTTAGTGGAAACCCTCTTTTTACCAAGTACATAAGAAGCACAGGCCATATGCTGCTGATTGGTCAAACTCAAGATGTAATTAAATAATCCTCATCTTCCTTTGCCCCAACTCCTCCACATTCTCCCCAGAAGCAATGAGGAGGAAGGGCCCCTTCATTCCTCTACTGACATCACTGGGAGAGGGATGGATGCTCAGTGCCTACAGCGAGAGCAGCTGAGATGGCACTGAGCCACCTCTTTAAACAGCACTTTGGCTGCACACAGTGAGTGAGCTGGGCATTGTTACACCTCACAGGCTAACCTGGCCCTCAGACAAACAAAACATTACACTGACAATACTCCAATTCCCTCTATTTCCAGCAACTTTATTCAAAGTGGGAGAGGAAAACCAACATGATAACCTGCTCCATGACAGCTTTCTGAGGATCATGTCCATCACATTAACACTGACACAGAACAGTTTTAAGTTACCTTCCCCTTGTGCAACCCTGAGCCTTGCTGCATTTAGAATGGTTTCCTTTACTGCGTAACTCCCTGTTCCCTCCTGCTCCCACTGCTCATCTCCTCCTCTTCTGGCCTTAGTCCCAGCCAGCTGCTGCCAGTTCCTAGACAAATCACATCCACAAACTTCCTCCTTCTGTCTCCTTCACTGTCCACTCCCACACTCTCCTGAAGTATCTTCACCAATTAGCCACCTGGCAAAAAGAGCATCTTCAAGTTCATTAGGTGAACATTCCTGGATAGAAAAGCACCAGTTAAGAAAGAAGGGTGGGGCTGGCACGGAATAGCCAGGGATTAAAAGGAAAACAAACAGGCAGGGAAAATAGGGTAGGAAAGCAATGCACAGACTTGGGAAACTCCATGCCTGGTAGTATGGAAGGCCAGCTATGTTGCAGCAAACCTCTGAGTGAATAAAACATCCTGCCTTACTTCTACTCTATAACCTGGTTTTCAATAAGAGCACAAAAACAAAAACAAACAAAAAAACCCAACAACAACAACAAATAAAACAAACAAAAAAACCCAGGAAGAAAGTGGATGGAATACTATGGTAATACTTTTGGTTTGGTAAAATTTTTATGGGCTGTGAGATGCTCTAAAATCCATCACTAAAAGGATCCAGAAACACAAAGAGGGCTTGCATTTATTTTTTTTTTTCAGCAGAAGAAAGTAAAACCAGACCAAAATCAAACACAGCTCATTTTCAGAAGACATAGGGTGGTAACAAGTAGTTGTGTTTTGTAAGAATAAGCCATTAAGAAGAGGAATGCATCCTACTTTTGATTTTTTCTAAACATGGATTTGAGGTTGATAAAGGCAAATGAGCTCACCTCCCAGAAGAGAGAAAATTCCACTCATACAACTGATTAGCTGTAAGACAGTCCTCATCATACTAAAACTATTCCAATCAACCCCTCCTCCCAAAAGCTTCCCACAGCTCCCCCAATGCCACCCACAGTTCTCAGTGCATTGGAAAAGTAGCTGCTGACAAATGGGAGTGCTGTCCCTCTACTGAGTTTTCCAAGTGTTATGTTTTGGCTATTTATTGGCACAGTTACATTGCAAATGAACTTCTCACTCACTGATATGTTCCAGCAAAATTTGACCTAAGCAAAGCATACCCAGTCATTTTGGCCAATTGGCAAGGGTTGATTAAGATTCCTGTTATTTTTACTTTGTTTTGACTGGCTTTGGAAAGGCAGTCCTGAACAGGCTTTTCTCACTTTCTGGAGGCTTAGGGAGCCAAGGAGGTATCGTACTGTACGTGTAGAAGCTGTTGTGTGTCCACACAGTGCTGTTCCACTACAGGCTGCCACTTGTACCCCCTCACTCTGATTTACCATCCAGATATGAAAACAAAATGTACTGTTGCGCAAGCATTTCTTCCAAAATTTGATATAGGAAATGATATTAAAACCCAAAGGGGCATACCCAGATTTCCACAACTCCTGGTGAATGCCACATTGTGCTCATACTCCCCACCTTTTACCAACTAGAGACTGAAGTTCCTACCACTTTTCTAGAAGTATTCAGAGCCTCCTAGATGGTGAGATTCTGACTGGAAACAGATGAAACCTTCTAGTGATGGGAGAAAAAAATTGTCATGCAGGCTGACAATCCCTTCAGTAATTTTTGCAGACATAGTCTGTGGAATAATTCTCTACCCCCTCAGATGTACATTCTGCAGGTGTAGCTTCCACCAATGAAAATTACTAGGCAGTAAATGTTGCATTCAATATTGAACTGCAGTATTCAGATATATACACATTCATCCAACACCAGATTCAGATGTGAAGAGATGCCGCAGCAACAACCTAATTTAAGAAGAAAATTACGATTGTCTCAAAGAATAGTAGAAAAGTTCGAGTTGGAAGGGACCTTTTAAAGGTCATCTAGTCCAACCTCCAGTGATCCTTACAATGACCTTCTTGCCTCTGAGATTTTGAACACTGTAGGCAAGCATGAAATGTAGACACATGAAATAATCCCTATCCACTTCTCAGCATTGATAGGCTTGTGGTTAGATGGTCTAAGTTCAGTTCTGGACACTGCATCTCAACAGTCAAGAGGAAAACAATAAAGAATGGTCAGCAATACAAGAAACTTTACCTACAAGTAATAAATGAATGAGTGAGCTCTCTCTAGACTGCAGCAGCAAACTCCAAGTGGGGTATCATAGTACAGACACCAGCACAGGAACTTCAGATATGCTGACAAGATTGCTGGTGGACAGGGGAAAGCTAGACATGCCTGTGTTAGCAGCAGTAGCAGAAATGGCATATCTTACAGTTTACTGGGACATAAACAAGGAAAAAAAGCCCTGTCAAATCTAGTAAGTGCTAATTAGTTGTACTATCTACAGAGTCTCCAAGAGATGAAGGCCTCTGTGTCAGAGACACTCCTATGCACAGTGAGTAACAGTTTACAGCGCATGCACTGCAAAGAAACAAGAGGGCTGAAGAAGGGGAAATGGTGATGTTTTCTTTACTAGGGTTGAGAACCTCAACCACAGTGGTATTATCCAAAAGACAAGAACCTAGTTTGTGAAAATAGCCAGTACCGAACCCTAGCTCGAAGTTCCCTTCAATGCCTTCAACTCACAGTTATTTAGTAAATAAGCACAATGACCAAAAATCAGGACACAATGGATGTAACTCCTTGTGAAACACTTCAAAAATCTGTTTTACTAAGGAGAACTGAGCTCTTGGGAGATTTACCTTACATGACTTCCCTTCCATGAGCCTGTGAGTAAGCCAAGAGAGGAAGCAATATCTCCTGAGAGCCTAAGGCTACAAGCAGGAGAGCTTGCCTAGAGGTTGCAGCACCTCCTGCACCTCATTTCTGCTCTGTCACTGGCTGTGGGCACAGGTGGGGCACCCATGCAGTGATGATCAGAAGCACACTGCTGGGCTGGCTGAGATCAGTGCTCATTGACTGCAGCTGGGTGAGCTGCAAGCTGTGGGATCAGCTGCTGCCTCCTGAGCTGGCAGCCAATTCACTCGATACAGGGAAACACTTTTAGCTTTTGGATTTTTTTGGGAGTAGCTCCTCACGTACTCCTATGTTTTGCAAAGCTGATACTGAGGTTTTCTCCTGACAGTGCATGTATTGAAGTAACTCGTGTCTGAACAGGCCTGAGAGCTTCAGAATGTAAAAAGTGCACTTCTAGTAATAAAAGGTAGTACTTACATGTTGTCTATAGACAATACAGAAATCTAATCTCTTTGGGGAAAAAAACGCAAACCTGTTTTGAAATCAACATTTTTGATTTTGTTTGTTGGGCACAGATCACTAAAGGTGAACTGGTACTCTTACTAATGACTGCTTTTCACTCTGTGTATTCTTGATTTGCACACTTTATTGAAAAAAATTAAAATTGCTTGATGCTAATAAACTTTGGTCACTGGGATTTTTTGTTTGTTCATTTTTTGTTGTTGTTATTCTGTTTTGTTTGTTTTTCATTATGATAAATTCAATCCAATTGACAGGAATGGCAAATGAGATCTAGATGAGATCTAGTGGAAACCATGGGTGAGATGTGGAGCTGATACTAACTGGGGTACTTCCATTTTCTTCTTGAAGCTGGTGCCAATAGTTAGCAATTTTCCTGTAAGGAAATCTGACTACTGTCTACTGTCATCAGAGAGGCTTCAGAAGAAACATGTGTGGGCAGGGATATAGAAATGGCAGAGGAACTACTACACTACCACTGGTCCAAAAAAGAGGAAGACACAGGGCAATGACAGATCAGAAAGTATTTCACTTCTTTCCCCACCACAGGCCTTCATCAGTTTTCCAAGGGGAAACTACCAACAGCCACCTGTCTCATCTCCCAAATCTCATTCCAAGATCCTGAGTGGATGTCAGAAGCCTGAAGTTTTGTGGCTACTTCTCAATCCAGGAGTGAATTCAGCAGAGGTGAAGGTGGACTGTATAGGAAAGGTCACATGCACAAGTTATACCAAATTCACCTGAGTTTTGGGACTTTTTCACTTAAGAAATGAGAGCAGTCAGTTATAGGGTAAAGGAGGAGCATGAGCCTAGGTCCACAGTAACATGGAACACCTTTCTTTTCACACTTTTCCTCAGTATAAATTCTTATTCAGTCATACTGCACTGCATACCCTAAAATCTGGAGAAAATCTGCTCTATTTTTGACCTGGGAGACTATAAATAAATGTAGATAATAGCAGACAACTGCATATTTTTACAAATATTACATAAAATTATAGCAATATTCTTCCTTGCTGAAGGGACTTTTTCCCTTAAGCTCTTGGGACCTTTGTACTTACTGAAAATGGTTGTGCATGTGTGGCACTTTAATGTAATGACACAATCTGTAAGTACAATAGTCTAAGTTAAATAATGCTTCCTCACAAAGTTTCAGGCACACAACTAAGGAGTTAAGTAGTTTCCATGTTTGTTTTTCCTGGATCCTGTTCTGAGACTATCTTCCATAGCTGGAAAAGGTCAACATCCTACCATTAATACAACATTATTCCCACAAGTTTCTACAACAAAAAAACTTTTCATAAACAAAAGCCATTTTTTAATGTGGTGCATCAAGAGCTATGTTTACTTGCACTGTTATTTTGCCAGTACCTTATGGTTTAGAAAAGATAAGGCTATTAACAGAATTTAAAATACATATTTTTTGATCTTATTCCACATTGGGAATGAAAGAAAATGTTACTAAACTGTCCTCCCAACTTCCTCTCTTGAGAGGTCAGATAACTTGGCAATCTATCACTTCAGAAAAAGAAAGTATACATATGTGTATTTGAAGGAGCCAAGACATGTAAAAAAAATTATATAAAATCATTCAAGATTTTCTGAACTTTGCTCTGAAAATAAATAATGCTGACATTAAGAAACCAGTTTGAAGCATTTTATGGTTATTAAAGTAAAACCCCATAAATCTTCTCATAATCAAAATGCTCAGAGGAACTTCTCTGCTTTGACTTAACTCTCTTTGTTCCTATGCACTGGTTGGCAAACACAGTTCATCTGGGAAATGCACATACGTTTATAGTCCTCCCATTTGTCAGCTCTCTGTAAAACTTCAGGAGTGTTCACAAAAGCAGTACCAAAATACTTGCATGACATCTGGCTAAAATGTAAAAGGAAAAAAACACTGAAGAGATGTGAGTTTTGTTTATTTGGGTTTTTTCCCTTCACGTACTGTTTCTAACTGCAGCACCTGTTTACATTGTTCATTTGTTCCCAATGCATATGATTCACATCCCTTCTTTCCACATAAACAAATGTACAAAACTGCAATGTACAATCCAGAACACGGATCTGACTTCTTCTCTTTGAACTTCAATTCTAAAGTGGAAAGAATGTATTGGAATGATGGTATCTGAATAAGAAGGTCCAGTGCATGGAATTAAATATGTGACAATCTTGAACTCTGAAATGCATAAATTGTTATTATCTGTTAATGTACTTGATGTGCCTCTTCCCTATACCATGGCTTCCCAGGGCAGTCATCGAGCTGCTGCATGCTATCAGTTACCAGTTTTAGATGAGAAATGCTCCTGCTGAGTTTTCTGACATGAGGGTACACATAGAAACCTGAAGAGCTGAGGCACTCTGTCAGCCTCCTGCACTGGCCACTGTCTGTCAGTGCTGGGTCATGGTATAGGTCTGCCTTGATCTCCGGGCGCATCTCCTGGGGACCTCTTTTGAAGGATTCTGTTTCCTCCCCTTCTCCACTAAGGAAAAAGATTTTGTGTCAGGGACGCAACTTTTGACCTTTCCCTGACACTTTAGCAAGATACAAACCTTTGTGAAGTTTCATACACTCAGCAAAGCTTTTCATTTTCAGCAGCTGAAATGTGGGAAGATCCCACATTTCCTTCAGAGTCTGCCCAAACCGTCACAGCTCCTTTTCAGGACTGGGTTCTGGGAACACAGAGCATCCCATGTGTGTGTGTGTCTGTGTGTGTGTCTGTGTGTCTGTATGTCTGTCTGTGTGTCTGTGTCTATGTGTCTGTGTGTGTGTCTGTGTCTGTGTATCTGTGTATGTGTCTGTGTGTCTTTGTGTGTGTCTGTGGCATTCCTCCTACAACCATTTGCATCAGCCTCACAGACACCTGGGTGGGAGCCCACTCTCCAAAGCTGAGGAACTTCCAGGGAATAATTTCTGCAGTTCTCCTTCCAAACCAACCTGGGACAGATACGGAAACTGGGAGCAGGTTCCCTGTCCCTCCTCAACAAGCACTAAGGCAGCATGGAGCATACACAGGGACACACCAGGCTGGGTGAAGAGGTTGGTGGAGGCTGCCAGCTGGAAGTGTCTAAGAAACTAGAAGCAAGGTTTCTCTTCATTACTAAAAAACGATTGGGAATGAGAGTCAAAGAGGAAAGATGGGCCCTGGTGCCCCTAGATTATGTACCAGCACAAGAAGGGGCTATGCTTTTGAAAATAAATGAACAAAGATGTGCAATGGGTAGAAGAGGGACTTTAGGGTAAGATGGATGTAGATGGTTATAGTTCCAGTACAGAATAATGCATAAAGGGAAAAATAGTTGCAATAGCTGTAATTTTGAACAGCTTTTTATACCTGATTCCGGAGTACACAAGAGATGAATTACACAGGATTAATGAGTGGACAAGCAGGTCAGGATCTTGTAAGTGAATTTCTGCTTCTATCCATGAGCAAGTCAGCAGTACCAGGGTGCTGCTGACTGCAGCCTCTTCTGAGGAAAATGCAGAGAGCAGGTGAAGAACAGACGGTGACTGCAACTTTAGTTGAAATATAATAAGTCAAATCATAGGAATAAGGTGAGGTAAATTCCCTTTGAGAAGCATTCAAAAATGCTGTGTTCAAATTTCTGATTTCTGTATATGTTTACCTTTCACTCAAGGAAGGAGTTTTGTTTAGAGTTCTCCATTAAAAGAGCCCTATCAAAAACTCAGGTAACCCATAGCTAAACCATTTTGAATATCAAGAGACACTGCTTTCTAGCAGTGGAAGAGGAGACACATCCTAAAGATTTGGGTTAAAATTCCTATCTATCACAGGGGGGCTATCACGAGTATCTCACCTAGCTGAGACACTGAGATGTGTAACAGCCCAACCAAAGGGAGAGGGGCAGAACACAGAAAATTGTCCTGTAATATAGTGATAAAAGTAACAGCATTCTGAAGTGGTTACAGGAACACAGTCAGTTGCACATAACAGAAAGCAAATGTGCAGTTCATATTACTTGAGCTCCATATTCACCAGCCACAAAGAAGTAAAAATACATCTCACACTGACAGTAACAGAGGAGATTACATCACTTCAGGGACACATCTGACTCTGGCTGTAAGAGAATCTGGAGGAGCACAAGTGTTAGGCTAAAAGCTGGAAAGAGCCAATAGAGCATTACAAGCACCATGGCATCACACAAAGGCACATACTCTAGACATAGACTAAACTGGCCCCAGTTTCAGGGTGATAAACAAAGCAGGGGATTGTTTCACAGCCCCCATCAGAATTTATTCTTAGCAATTTCATCTGCCTGAATATTCAGAAGTCAGATAGGAAGTAAATGAAATTCATCAGTCATCAGCTGGCTGATGCTCCTGCATCCTGGAGTATTCATGGGTTGTACATTTCCTCTTCCAGGAAAAGAAATACTTGTTTCAAGCATGAAATGCTTTTTCTTCAGTCCCTAGTTCTTAACAGCAGTTTCTTACTGAGGTTTTCTTTGCTTTGTCTCTGCTTACCTCATGACACTTTTGTATCTAAATATTAGTGTTTTGTTTGAAAGATTTTCTTTTTGTTTGGTTTACATATCACTACGTACACTCCTACAATTTTTCTTTTTGACTACTGTCCTCTCCTCCTTCCAGCCCATCCCAACCAACTCAAAGAAACTTCTGCTTGTTCTGTGATTGCATCAAAAGCTTTGTGCCCAGGAAGGAGGCACTTCTAGGAAGGAAATCTCAATAATATTTTGCTTTGGAGAGTAGTAGATTAGTATCTCCAGACAATTTTATCTCAATTCTCCTCTGACAGTCAAATTTAAGCAAAGATGGCTATTTCCATTACAAGAAGCTGAAAGGTTCTCACAGAAGACTAAGCTGGAAGATTAAGCATTTCCCTCCTGGACCCTCTGGAATATCTTCATTACTGCTGCAGTTTTGATTTAAAACACCTGGGTCTTCCCTGGTCAAACACAATGTAATTTGCCTGTGATGCTTCTGCTTTCTTACAAAACACATTTGAGCCTCTCATGAATTCTGATGCTTAGTTAGCTCTTAAAAAGCCACAGCTTACTTTTTGACAAATTTCAATTCTGAAAGCTAATCAGACCAGCAGCTAGGATATGTGATCAAACTATAATAGTCCTTTTTGCAGGACTTCAACCAAATTGTGTCTGGTGGCAATAGCCGAGTTTATTTGGCAAGCATAAGGCTGGGGTGGGATACATCCCACAACTTACAAAGACCTGCAGCTGAAGGGATTAATTTGCAATATGTGCATGAAAGGGATCATGTACTTGCTTTAAGACACAGGTAAACTGACAGAGGTTACAAGACACTAGGAATTACAAGATTTTGTAAACAGAAAATTTTGAGGAAGCTTTTCCTTGAACTAAATAGCATAGCTAGTTAAGGAATAAGTTAAAGTCTGACCTGTATTTCAGTTTGTGATAAGAATAGATTATAATACTTGAGACAACATGAGCTGAACAATCTTTTCTCTGAAAACTGTGGTATATGTTTGAATAAACAAACTGCAGGAATAGATGAACAATTATAAACTGATACTAGGCATTGAACTTCATTATGGGAATGCTCTGAACTGAACTGAAATTAATTAGTACGCCAGTGGGTACGAGTAACAGCTATGCAGCCTCTAACTACAGACACTTCCTGAGATCTTCAACAGAATTTGGTTTAGAGAATTGGGAATATAAAAAAAAAAAAAAAATTACAGTATGAAAGATCTCTTCTTGAAGCAAAGGATTCACAAGTGGCTGCAAGAGTGTTCCAGCGACTGTAAATACATGACAGAGAAGTATGTTTATCCCACAAAAATGAAAAGGACCCCTGTTGATTTAGTACACAGAGGCAGGAACACATTTAGTTTTACAATTATGCCTCATTGCAAGAAGGGTTTATTTAGCCAGTTGGTGTTCTGATTTATACCATACAAAACATCTTTGAAGTCACTTAAGTTACACAACATACATAAATCAGGACAGTTCTCTGTCTAGGACTAAGAATAGGTAGAGAAGGAAAATCCTTACAGGGAAAAAGCAGAACACAATGTCTGTGAGGGAAAGAGTAAACAACAGCCCAAACTGCAGCTGTGTAAATGCACCAAGCCACAGACTCAGCTGACAATATGATGTGTATATTTATTTATACCAGAGTGTTGGGGCTTTTTTTAAAAAAGTATGCTTACTGGGAATGGTATTTAGTGTGTTTTTAGTTTTGGTAAACATGCAGGGCCAAACTGCCATGCTTAGGCAGGAGATGCTGAAATTATATAAAGGATTTTTGCTGATTAAATGTATACATGACTGATACAATTAGCATTGTCCAGCAGAAACTAATTACTTACTACTTAATAAAACTATTACTGTGGCAGCAATGTAGAGCCATCTTTGATGGCAATAAATGTACTTTACCAGAGAGGGTAGCACTCCTGTGGTAACAGAGTCATGTGTCCCTTCAGCGAGGACTGGACACGCTGAGGAGGGAGATGCAGGGGGCAGGAGGGTCTCCATCCCCTGAGGGGGAGCACCTCCACCCCTCTGCACGTTCCTTGCTCTGCACACCATATTCCACAGTGGGACATGGCCTGAAGTGTCCTGCTGAGCTGTCAGTGATGGCACCTTGGACCAGTGTCAGGGTCACTTGCAGGGGTAGCCCAAGGACACTGTTTCTTCCCATGGATGCTTCCTCATGAAGCAGCCTGATCTTCCTTAGCCTAGGTGATAGTCATGGATTCAGACTAGCCCCAACAGACCTGTTCTCCACTTTCCATGTATCTGGAATAGCTCAGGCACCTTTAGAGGTATGACATAGAAGGATGTTGGCAGGAGAAGCAAGCCTGTTCTCTAGTTCACTTGACTAAGGTTACCACTGCAGATCAGGGCCCCAGACATGCTTGATCCCATGGAGCTGCCCTGCACCTTTAACATCACTCCAGCACATACCATTCCCTTCTCCAGAGATGCTTGAGCCATTGTGACAGATTAAAAATATGCCTCTACATGCCTGACAGGCCCTGAGAAAATAGCTCTAAGGATGCAGGGGTGAGCAGCTCCCTACTGAGACACTGCCTATGGCTCTGTGCATAGACCCATCCATGATCTTGGGTCTACAGGTCTACATGGTCTACTTACCCTCCTCTGCATTTTTGCCTGGGGGCATGGGAACCGCTCATTTTTTAAGGAGAATTTTCTGTGGTGGCCAAAGCTGTATCAACAGATATATTTTGTGATGACACTCATCAGATGGCTTTACAGTTCACTAAGTGGCTGTCTTTGACATGGTTATTATCCTCAGGCTGCTCTGCTATTTTCCTATGTGTATGTGTATGTGTGCATAATATTTTTCTCCCATCTCCTTTTATGACAAAACTCTATTCTTCCTCAAGAAAGTTTTCTGGTCATTTCCCCCCTCCTCCACTGTGCTGAATTCTGGATCTCTCCATCAGCTTCTCTAATTTTTATGCTGTTGTTTAACTGGATAATCTGTCTTCTTCCATTTTACATTTATATTTCATAGCACATCTGCAGCATTTGAGAGTTCACTGCATGGATGTTTCAAACCACACCATAGGATCTTGGCAGTTACACATGACTTCAGAGATTTTATATACATACATCTGACATACAGAGGAAGTAATTAAACCATATGGACCTCTCCTATACGGTAGGAAGCACAACACAAATCTTCTCACTTGATTTATTATAACCTTATGTCATTTAGCAAAACCAACTCTGCAACTGTCTGAGGAGAGAAGCCAGCTGAGGAGAGGGAGGACCTGCATGGGGAGCTGTGGCTCAGGCAATTCTGAGCAGTTTTGCGTGCCTGCAGATGTGCAGGGCAGTTGAGACCTTGCTGGAAGCACCAGGTGTGAGGCAGCGGAGCACAAACTCCACAGTTTGGTTTGTGATGTCTTGTAACAACAAGAAAAACAAATGGATCTGTCCTCAGCCTGCACATTCACCCCTGCTCCAAAGGGGCTAAGGATGAGAAGCTGCAGGGGACAGCAACAGTGGCATCCTTCTCACACAGGGAGCCCACCCCTCCTCTGTCCTGTAGCCTCGCTCTGTGAGGAGGGGTTGAAGGACAAGACTGGGCTCGTGCAACCTAGCTTGTCCTGTCTACAGGGCACACTGATGATGGGGTAATGGTCCCATGGTGTGAAGTTGCTAGCAAATATAAATCAAGTAAAATAAAAGCTGTGAAAAAGGGTGCGAGACAGCGTAACACTGCACATCTGTGCCAAGCACATGGAGGAGTGTGCTCTGTAATGGAAAGAGGGTTAGTCTCACAGTAAGGTATATTCTGCAGTAGCAGCAGTCATATTTGAACTCAAGATTCTCCTGTGGAAAAAACCCTTTTATCCATAAATCTGCAAGCCAGTGCATACCCACATTAAATACTGGAATAAGGAATATATATGTGTCCAACACCCACAGCACTGTGTGGTGCCTTTGAGCCCTCTGCTGCTGGAGTCCCTGCCCACTGGAAAGAAGCTGTCACTGTGTCCCTCTGCATGATGCTTCCTCTGCCACAAACCTGGAAGTGTTAGCAATGCTTTTGGCACCGTACTAAGAGCCACATGCAAACAGCTCCTGCCCAAGGAGCTCATATCCTAACACAAGCCCAGACAGCTGCAAAGACCATGGCATCCTGCATTACAGGAGGGAGATCTCAACTCAGAACCAGCCTCCCTCATTCCTCTCCCAGGCTATCAAGACTGGAAGTTCCTTGTAGGAAGCCTTTAACACATGAATGGTGGTGAAATGGAAAAGGAGCTGCTGCAAGCTTGAGAGTGGATAACAGGAAGTTCATTAAAAAAAAAAAAGAGAAATGTAGGGGATCTAGAAACTGAAAAACAGCCAAAAGGTGATTTATAGAGAATTTCGATCAAAAGAAATAATATAGACATATCCAAGTCTTTATTTGATGGGACAGAAAGACTATACAGGTTGCCATACCCTGAATAGAGTGAAACAATCTGTACTGGGGAGGATAGCAAGTACAACTTTCTTTTCTGCTCTTACACCTATGCTAGACTTTGCCAATAATCTTGGGGAAATATAAACCTGCTTTAAATAAGTTTATAAGGGGTAATAACATATCTTTTACCAGTGTTACTGTATTAAAAAGATCAGTTTTGCTAAGTAATAAGATAAGCAATAGGTAGAGACAGAATTTCACTGAACAACCATGACCCATACTGAAAAAAACCCAACCCAAAGCCACAAAAAAACCCCCAAAGTGCTTTTCTCTGCTGGACATCTATGATAGCAGTAGACAGAAAGGAATTTGACATACTAATACAGTCTTTTCATAGAAAAATAGTTTTAGCCTGTGGGAGAAAAAATGCTGCACGGATGCTTTATTTGTTTGGGCTTGCAGCTTTATTCATTGTCTAGAGGTGTTCTCTGTGCCTCAAACACAGACTTCTATCTTTCAAGATCTTTCTGCATGCTCTCAAAGTTAATATCTAATGGTCAATATAAGATATTTTAATATTTGTCATTCTTTTCTAGATAAATGTAATGGAAACACTCAGGTATACTTCAACAGTCTGGTTCATTATGCAAAGACACCGAAGATGATTTGGAAACCTTATGTACAAACTGAGGTTAATAAAGAACATTTATTTTCTTAAGTGTCAGTGAGAAACTGCTGAGAACAGGCTCAGTCTGCCTCGGCAGATACTGTTTGAGATGACAGCCTGCCCATTCCCACATTCCTGGTCTCTCCAGGTCAGACTCAAAGGATTCCACTAATAGTTTGGTACTTAGCAAAGCAGACAAAAGGAAAATGGGTCAATGTTACTTGCTCCCATGTGACAAAAATACAGAAAATAGAAACAAGCGCCATTTGAGAAATTTGTAAAGCCTCAGACATATGTCATGAGAAACATTTACAATCTCTGGAGTATAATTTAAGTGCTAAAGGATGACCTGGATTATCCCTCTTGGATGCCTGTGTGAGCTACCCAGTCAAAGACTAAAACCATCATCAACCCGCTGCTCTATCTTTAAACTTCTCACAGTAAGCAGAAATTGCAAGACTTGGCTGAAAGCAAAAATAATATTTTTGTGCAGCAGTTGTACTGTCTGACTGCTAGAAGTCAAAGCCTGAAGGTCTAACCAAACGCACAACACATTTTTACAAAAATAATCTTGAGAGTGCATTTCATGTCCGTAGTAAAGTGTAATTCATGTGTGAAAACCAAACAAAAAGATCAATGATACAGAATCACAGAATATTCTGAGTTGGAAGGGACCCATAAGGATCATCCAGTTCAGCTCTTAAGTGAATGGCCCATCCAGGGATCAAACCCTTGGCACTATGAGCACCCTGTGGTGGGAAATTTCATACATACATACATACATACATACAGGAGGATGTGCTGTGCTGTGCAGACACTATTGACTCAAACGAGTGGAAAGGTGACAGATGTGTAGACACTCATGACATTCCCTAACTTCAGGTACTTATTTTCTAAGTAAGGTAAAATATACTTGCAGGATTTCATAGGAAGACATAAAGGATAAAAAAAAGCCATTCAAGAAAAAAGGTATGGCAACATTTTTAAATAGTTGTGAATTGCATCCAAAGGATTCTTATCTCAGCACTGGCTATTACCACCAATGTTAACTTTGTACTTTTCATCTCCAGCAAGTTTCCTTTCTATTAGTTCTTCACTAGAGTTAATTTTTCCAGAGTTAAATTTTAAGTCTTGTTTTATTTTCTGAAATAAAATGGTTCTTGATTTCTCACTGTGATTTCTCTTGCATTTTCTCTCCATCTCTCATTCAAATTTGTGATATGCAGATGTTCAAATACACTCCTAAAAATGTTGCCCTCAAAATAAATTCCTGAAATATCAGCGAAATACCTTCTCATTTTATTAGCAAACTGTCATGTGTTTTTTCAATGAGTGTAACAAGCCCATAAATCAACAGATCACGTAAGTTAATGCAAAAGGCTTGAGATGGTGTCATTTCAAATGGAAGAGCTGAATCTGCAATGGAGATAGTTAATCCAGGACATTGACTTTGGTTATAAATTTGTTTAAACTGCAACCTTGGTATTAATTTTGATTGATGACACTAATTCTTGAGCTTTGTCCAATGCTGTAGAATTGTTTTCTCATCACATCAGCTAAGATTGCAAATGTTTCTGATACAAGGTTGTAGAAATATCTGCACAGGTCTAACCTTGGCCTTTAGGAGGAAGGTGCAGCATCTGCATGAATGCTACATACCTTGCACTTATTATGTTGGTGATAATGTATGTCAATCTGGGGAAGTTAAAAATTAATAAACTGAAAATGCAAATAAAAAAGTGAATGTGTCTTTTTGACTACCTTTCATTAAAATACCATTCTTTTTTTCCTCTGTACAGTTCTGTACAGTTGATTTGCAAAGGCTTTGAAGGAATTTTGCTTTCAGGGCTGGAGCAAAAGGCAGGGAGTGTAAATTGTTACCATGGGATGGGTTTAAAATGACTATTCCCTTGGATTACAAATAAATACAATTTCTATATGTTACTTATGGAATTGAACAATGTTTCATATCTTTGCTCTGCAAAGAAGCATAAGGGTAACAAGGAGTGAAAAAATAATTTTTGGTCAATATGCATATTTTTTTGATTTGAAAGAAAGTCTCCATTTGAGTTTAGTTTATCTCTTAAACATTCTTTACAATTTTCTGAACATTTAGCAATGAAAATGTGATTTCTGTGTGAACATTTAATTACACTCCTGCATGAACTGAAATAAACCACCCTGCTTTGATTTTAATATATCTTGCATTTCTTATTTGAAACAGATTCTGAGGAAGACCTTTCACTGCTTCCTAAATCTCAGATTTTGTGTAGAGTGCATATATGAGAAGTGGAGCTTCTTGCTCATGGGAAAGTTATCTAATCTCCATCCACCAGTTCAAAAAGATCTCTGATGTTGATTAAACATGTATAAACAGAGCTTAGGAAAAAAAAAAAAAAAGGAAACATGCATATTTCACTCAAAAAAATGTCAAGACAAATGTACTAAAGGACAGCAATTAGCAACCAACATAACTATCTTACTACATGGTTGATTAATTGGCAACGTAGCCCAAGTAAAGCAATGTTCATTAAATAAAACATTAGGTCATAAGTTTCAGACTGACACAAGTTCAAGTTCTGTCAAGCACACATGTACACTGCCTGTCTTTGTTAGTGAACTCAAAAGATTTTGGGCCTATTTGTTGGTAACAGTTAATGCAATTAAGCCTTATACTCAAGATTTAAGTGTCTGTGGAACAATATCAAGATTTCAGGCATTTGCGTATGCTGGCAAGACCTTGTAAGGCTGAGTTTAAAAGTATAAACTTAAAAGCATGCATTTGAAACCACCCTCACTCATATGCAAAAGAAAACTGACTCATGTATCTGAAAGCAGGATTTAGTTTCACACTGTTAAACAGACTTTACAGTCACACTTTTCCTGTATTTTGCCAATGGAGCTGCTCTCCTCTATTACCCTGACTAGAGAAAAAAAGAAAATTAAATCTTGAAGTACCACAGTACCACACCAGACTTCATTACAGCATTGAAAAAATGAAGAGTATCATCCTGTCCTATGTACAGTGCTCATTAATACCATAGGCACCTCACTTTCAAATCTGTTACCATTGGAAACACCTCTTCCAAATACCTTCCCTCAGAGGGCAGCTTTTCCTTTGGGAATTTTCCACAGACTTAACCTTGGTCTATGAAGCAATGTGAGATTTTGAAGCACCAATTTTTGGTACTTATATCCATTCTGCTGCAGAATCTGACAATACTTC
Source organism: Polioptila caerulea (assembly GCA_013397295.1). Taxonomy (NCBI): domain Eukaryota; kingdom Metazoa; phylum Chordata; class Aves; order Passeriformes; family Certhiidae; genus Polioptila; species Polioptila caerulea. The sequence goes on from VYXF01007953.1 coordinate 573,618, forward strand.
AGAAGATACGGGATCAAGTTCAATCTCAAAGCTTTGTATATGGCAAACACTGGAGAGCAAATAGGACATTTTCCAAACCATTTCTGTCTTGCTGACCATCAGAAAAATCCCACAAAAACCTTGATGCTGATCTAACAAGTATTTAGGGGTTTACAGTCAGAGGGAAGGTGGATAACCAGCTTAGAACAAGGGATCAAATCTCTGATAAACTATAAGCTCTAGTTGATGATAATGTCTGCTTGGTGTGAGGATGTTCCAGACAGAGTGTCTTCCAGGAGAGGACAAAGCAGGCTTTGATGAGCTGACACAGAGAGCTGGATTTGGGACAGGTGAGAGGACTGAAAGGCTGGCTTAGTGCAAAGGGAGCAGAGCCCATGAGACAGCCAGATAGGTGTTTATAGGTAGAAGGGACTGGTGACCAGTGTCAAAATTCAGAATTATACCCCTCGTGAGGGAAGGTAGAACAGGGGTGTCCAAGGGGGTTAACTCAAGGCAGGGAGACTGAGGTCCTTGCCAATTCCATGGAATAGGTAAGGTAAATAACACCATTTACAATTCCACTTGACTGGTGCTTGCCACAGAGGATGGTCAAAAGTTGTAAATGCTCTACAGAAATGCCAAAAATCTAAAGAATAAGATTATGTAATTTTACTACCTGGCAATAAATGACAACCCTGATATAAAAGGCATCTCATGCTGGTTAAAGGAGGATAATCAGTGGCATCTACTTAGTATAAGGAAAATATAGGATAATCTTAGTATAGGATAATCTAGTCCATCTACTTTACAGGAATGATAGAAAATGAGATACAGCCAGGGCAATGGCACAATATGTGAAGGCTTCAACAAAGTGTTACAGAAAAAAATACTCAGGGAGGAGGGGAACATTAGGAGTCCTTGAAAGCAGAAATAACAGAAAGGTAGGACTTTGTTTATATTAAGGAATCCTCTGTTAAAGAAATCTATCATTAAATACTCAGAGAAATTAGAGAAGCTGAACAAGTAGGTCAGGTAGCAGTAATGGCCAATTCTAACTACTCACATACTGTCAGGCACAATGCCTCATCCAGATGTAATAAGGAAATAAAAGTTTTGGATCCACCAATTGACTTTTTCTTAGCACAATGAACACTGACACCCATAAGAAAGAATGCTGCTCTGGGTTTACTGTCAAGTGTTGCACAGGACCTACGTCAAGAGGTACTATTGGGAGAACTGCTCTGTAAGAACTTCAAAATATAACTGAATTTAATGTTGCAGTGGACTCGGATGTAGTAAGCCAAACAACTACATCACATAGATATCCAATTTCAAGAAGGGGAAATACATAAAAATCACAAAAATAGTAAAAGCCTGAAAAAGCAGTCAAAAAGGCAAGAAGCCTAAAGCAATCTGGAGGCTTTTCAAAAACACTGTATTAAAAATCCCAGTAAACTATGCATCACACATCAAAAAGAAAGTAAAATGGTTCAATAAAAACCTTGCACAGCTCATAAAAAAAACTAAGGAGGCTATTGTAGGCAAAAGGGTTGGCATTTAAAAAATTGCTGAAATGAACAGGAAAGCCCATAAAAAACAGATCATGAATAAATGGCAACAAGGATGGCTAAAAATGAATGAGAAAATTTTGCAGAAGATAACCAAGCTGATAGTAAAAAGTTGTTAAATGAAAACAAGAAGCCATCAAGGGCAATAGCAGTACCACATGATGCCAAGGGCTCATAAGGGACACTCAGGGATAATAAGGCCATAGCAGGGAAACTTAGTGACTTCTCTGCAGAGGTCTTTACTGCTCAAGGTACTTGAGAAGGGCTCAAATCCAAGCTATTCCTCGAGACAGAATAATTTCAGATAAATATGAGGAGGTAGTAGATAAAACAGGTAAGGCAGGTGTTACTAAGTGAACATGGGTGAGGACATTCACCCATGAAGGAACTCAAGCGTGAAACTGCAGAACTGCTGGCCCAAGTGTGCAACCCAACATGACAAACTGCCACGGTGCTGGTGGGCTGGTGCCAACCAAGCTTCCAGGTGAAAAAGGGGCTCAAGAGGAGACTTTGAGAACTGTGGGCCAGCTTATTTCCTGCTTGGCAAAGCAGTAGTCCCCCTTAAGGAACACAATAACTGAGCTCAAGGATAAACATGGTAATGCAAGCCTTAGTGACTATAATACATTTGAATTTTCAAAACTATTTTTATAAAATGCTTCACTGAAGATTTTAAAATAAATTATCTTGGAGTTGTAAGAGAGGTGCTCTTATGGACAGAAGGCTGTTAAAAGATAGGAAGAAAAGAATAGCACCTGATGGTCACATTTGAAAATGAAGACATAACACCAAGTGTTATGAGTGGGTCCTCTCAGACAGGTGCTGTAACTGGTTTTTGCAAAGATTCCAATGGTGATCTACAGAAGGGACTGAACTGTGAAACATCTGAGTCTATAGATGATACTAATCTCCCTTGGGTTGTTAAATACGATGCTGGGGATGAGGAATAAGGAGATCTGGTGATTTCCTATGCTGGGAGTTCTAGAAGGATCCCACCAAACTGGATGGGTACAATTCTGGTCTCTCGCAGAAGAGGGAGTAAAGGGACTAAAGGCTACAGTGTTACCTTCAAAAGAGAACCTAAAAAGGCTGTGACTCACCCTTCTGGACAAGAGAAAGCTGAGAGGGAATATAACTGAGATTTACAAAATTAGGGAAGCAGTGAGTAACCAAGACACAGTTGAAATCTCACAGTACTAGAAATAGGATGTATTTGATGAAACCAGAGGGAGCTTTGCTTTGTGTTTTATGTAATTTAAATCATTTGAGTAGTGCCACTGGAGGTTGTGAATACACACAGTTACAGTAGCTTCAAAAAAGGATTAGACAAATTCAGGACAAAATACAGATACTGAAGGAACAGATAAATTGGCTTATCTTGGGTATAAGTGAATGGACTGCAGAAAATTGCCAGAACTCTGAGCTCCCTGTAAAGAGCATCTCTTACTACCACTGTTGGGAACAGAATAGTGAGCTAGATGAATAACTAAGAAGATGCTTCTAATGTTATTATATTGTGGAGGAAAAAAAAAACAAAAAAAAAAGAAAATATCATATTTCATCAGATATATCATTTTATACCAACAGACTTACAAGGAGCTACTGCCTTTATACAAGCTTGGAAGCCAGTTAATTGTGATATACAAGAATTACACTAACAGTTGATAAAATTATTTGATTGGATTTAAACATTTCCCCATAAAATAATAATGGAGTTGATTTTAGAATATTTATGTGTTCTATTTTGTTGTAGTTTGTTTTTAACTACGAAGAAACACATCTAGATCTAGCCCATGTGTTAAACTTGTACAGAAAAGGCTTACAAGTAAATACCATGCAGTAGAATTCCCAACTGTACAGCATCCAAAAGCAGACAGAAGTAATTATAGGTGTACTGGTAATAGCTTACCCTTGGCCACTGCAATGCACTGAAAGCAATATAACAGATATCTGTAAAGAAGTTCTAGTGAACACTCATGTCAATCTAGGTAAAAAAGGAATGTTTGTGCATTCCCAAAAAGTGGCCTTTATGGGGGGACACAAAGCTGTCTTTTAATTTCAGTTTCCATCATTCCAGGTCCTTGCAAAAACAATGGCTTGAGCACTGTTAGACGCTTGACTTGGAAAGTACAAAAGAGTACCATTTCTCACTCTATAGAAAGATCAAAAAGATTTCTACTCACTTCCACCTTCTATAAAGCCTTCCAGGCTGGTTATGAAGTGAAGCTGATTATGAACTTCAATGGGTCAAACAGTTGGCCATTGTACTGAATTAAGTTATCGTTTCCTACATAAGTGCATTAATGTTTAACAAATTTTAAAGTACATATATTGTTCTCTGAGCAATGTATGGTTTGCAAAGAACTGTAAATATCAAGATTTTAGGAGTTGCAATAAAAATCTTGAGTAAAAAAGAAAGAAAACCAGATGTTTTTAATTTTGGGTTTTTTTGGGTTTTTTTTATTCCTTTAATCCAGGCTTTCCATTTCATTCAAAACAGAATTTCAGTACCACATCAGTGTTTCCCTTTACTTTTTTCCCTCTTACCCAGGCATCTGTGTACTCCTTACATTATGTTCTCCAAATGTACCTCAGGGAAAGGGTGAGTCTGTTGTTGTGGGAGAAGAATTTAAGAGAAGTTCCCAAGGAAGAAAATGAGAAGATAAGTCTGCTCTCTTTGCCTTCTCACTCTGCATCCTCCACCGAGGCTTATACTACAGTTTCTTGTCATGTGGATTTGAGCACTCATTCAGGAGCTTTGATTTGCAGTGCAAAAACTCCACTGAGTTTTTGCCAGCTGTGAGAAGGGGAGATGAGGCTGAGGCTGGTCCCCAAGCTTGGCTCCTGCAGCCCCAGCTCCAACCATCTACCTAGATGCAAGGTATGGTTAGATAGACTGGATATTTGTAACCAGCTAACAGTAAATACAACTGGAAGATAAGTAGGCTGCAGTGAAAAAGAACAAAGACCAGAGTGTCCTTAAAGACTGGGTAAAACAAAACCAGGTTACGGAAGAAACTTTATTCTTTCTACTACGAAGATGTGAACACAAAGCAGGACTGGAGGTGGGAACTTCAAGGGGATTGTGTATGGCCCGAGAAATATTTTTTTAGAGAAACTTCTCCAAGAAACAGCCCAGCATTTGCTGGGAGTTGCAAAACATGGTTATAAGCAGTGTCCTGATTCTCTGAACTGATTTGACCAGGTATCCTTTTGGGAATGAAGAAGAAAGTGCCATTTGCAGGTGTCCTCACAGCCCTGGGAGCAGCTCAGATGAGAGGCAGGAGGTTGCAGGCTAGATGCTGCTTTTGCTTAGCTGCAGCAGCTCCCCCACCACTACAGTGGGCAGATGATGCTTCTGCTGTGTTATTTTTCTGTCCCCTCTGGATTTCAGCTGTGCCTGAGCCCAGTAAAAGCTGCAGAGTTGAGTCCAGCCAAAATAGAGGAAAACCTAAAACCACATACCTTTTCCAGTAGGCCTGCTAGGTGGGTGCATTGATTTGTGCCTTTTTCCCCTAGAAAATGCCCCTGTGAAGCAGGATTCAACTTTCCTGTACCTTTGTGCCTATCCTTACCAGTCCTGAACCAAAAGCAGTGTAGACAGTGGCACAGGGCTTCCAGATGCCCTGCACCTGGAGACTGGCACAAATCACCAAAGCCTGGATGAATCTTCACACCTTGACAGTGCCTCTCTGTCTCTAGCACAGAGCCCTAGGACATATCAGCGGACATATTTTGCAAAACCCCCTTTTTAAAAACACAAATTATTGGATTAAGACAACAAATAAAGCTAAGCATCTTTCCTTAAACACTGTATCTTAAGACTACAACTGAAGCAATGACAACAAATGAAGAAGAAGCACATATAAATAAAGAGCAGGCATTTCTTCAGACCTTTACCCCTTTCATACCTCGCAATTGTGTTTACCACTTCAGTGAATTCCCTTAATTCAACACATGCTGATGTGCATTCAGTAGCAGCAATCCAAAGAAAATGCTTTTAATTGGCCTGGCTTTAGACCTGTCACAAACAGAGGGTGAATTTCCAGAGGATGGCAGGGCTGACAGCTGGCTGCGGACCCTTGCAGCGCTGCTCCCACCTGCGTTGCAGGTGCCCTGCAAGTGACAGCTCTGTGGCACCTGGGCTGGAGAGTCACTGCAGAAGCAGGCTCTGACAGACTGCTTCAGGCACTCTGACAAGTGCAAACACGCAGTACAGTCTATTGTGCATGCAATGAGTCACCTCGAGCAGAAAACGTGTGCCGTGCCAGATTATACAGAGGTTTTGTGAAAATAAATATTCCCATTGAGGATTAGCATGAGACCAGAAGCTATGCCAAATTTGACTAGACTCTAAAGGCCAATCTTGTTCCTTAAACCAGATGTTTAACAGGGATTGTGACATCTGAAGAGATCAGCAGATACAAAATACAGGCAGTGTATGCTAAATCAGAATAAGATGTGTCATTTCAGAGAGGTAGAATACAGAGAAATAAAATATAATTTTTGAAGTGTAAAATTCTGTAAATCCCTTTTTCCAATACTTTTTCACCTCTAGCACAATTAACCACAAGCAGTAAAATATAATTTATGTTTTGCATATCCTTTGACTCTTTTTGAGTATCTATTTAAAGGGAGGCCAACCTCCTTAGTAAGTGGGGTTACTGATTTCCCTGAGGTAAAACTGAGAGTGGTAAGTAAGTACATAAAATCTTCCCTCTCTTTCCCAATCTAGATAGGAAGCAACTCTCCTTCCCAATCTAGATAGGGAGTTTCTTGTCAGTGGCACCTGAGTGCTTCCCTACTGTGATATTTTCACATTTTCAGCTTTTCTAACCTATGCAGTTAGTTTTGTTTAACTACCTCTTTTTTTTTTCTTCACATTTGACAAGTTGAAATTCAAGGTCATTCAGTAAATAAGGAGCATGAAAAACATTGCAGTCACAGAAGTTGGTAGTTTTGCAACACATATTTTCATGAACTTTAGTGAGCATCTAACAGCATCAGTTTTTGATTTTCAGTCAAAAGTGGGGAAGTGGCAGGGGGCAGTTGCCAGACTTCATGTGCTGGATGTTGAGGGTAAGGCAGCAACAGCTGGAGGGAGCCCAGTGGGAAGCTGTGTCTCAGGGGAGGGCTTGTTTGTCCTCAGCTTCATCATTTTGCCACTGGGTTATTGTAATGGAAAGCAGATCAGGAGCAGCTCATGGCCAAGCCATGGGAGTATGACCATTACAGCCCCCATGGCATGGTAAGCCCAGGATCATCTGACTTCTATGGAGACATCAGGACTTCTGCAGTAAACAACAGTGTTCCTTGCCTCCCACCTACACTGTGACTTTCCTACCACCTCTCCCTCCACTCAGACGTGGAGTCAAGCTTGAGGAATGCAATGGGAATGGGAACTGATGGCTGCTCTGTGGAGGCAAGGCCCAGAACTGAAAAATCTTCTGAGGTTTGTGATAGCAGAACAAGCACATGACCTGCCACCACATCTCTTGCCTGACCTATTCTTAGAGATGGGTGGATGGAAAAGGCTGAGTCACTGTCTCAGCTGCAGAAGACCAAGCTGTACAGAAGGAGCCTGCCAGCCAGGGCTCCAAGCCATACAGGATAGGAGCTGCCCTATTTCTCAGTGCTCTTTATGGCAGGTGGCTAATCCCCTCCACCCATCTCCTTTCCTCTGTCTCTTTTCTCACTAGTCCCCAAAATGATGAACAGACTATCAGCCACAACATAATGCCAGAAATTCTAAACAGTTCCCTTTCAGCAGAGATTTCAGGTTTTGCAGGTGTGGTTCCCTCTTGCTTTAGTGGAAATCACAGAATTATTGAATCATTTAGGTTGGAAAAGTTCTCTCAAATTATCAAATGTGTGTATGCTATGCATGTATGTGGTCTCTTTTCATCATTTTGATCTGATCAGCTTATCATGGCTGTCAGGTCCCTTGGCCCTCGTCTTTGAGATAAGTGCCTGCTACATATCATAACAAGGTATGCACAGCAAAATATTTCTTCAAACCTACAAGCCTGTACAAGTCAGATGAAACAACAACTTTTTCCTGAAAAAGAATAATGGTTTTAACAGTCCTAGAAGTCTAGTGCACATCCATGTATAGCAAATCATATAGCATTGAACTTGTATCATCAAGAAAAATTTACAGGAAAAAATGTTACTTACACGGCTTCCTTTTTCAGGGAAACACTGACATCCTCCACTGCAGTCTCTGCCTCCACATGGTCCTGTGTATTTCTTTCCACCCTGCAAACCAGAACATACATAACACAAAGGTTAAAAGGTATCAGCTAGAATATCTAAAACAGCACAATCAGCTTTGATTAGCAGACTTACTGGGAACTGCTAAAGCAAAGACCAGAATCAGACCTAGGATTTACAGCTAAAACCTCTTCAATATATACTTAGAAGCAGCCGTGAGTGGCTGTCCAGTTCTTGGAGATCAGCATCAAGAAATATAATGTTACTTCATTTATTTCCCTCCACATTTTCAAAACACTGCAGCTCGATGCTGATATCTCACATATCTTTTTTGACACATGCAATAGGTATCGTATCACAGAAGTGCAGCTGCTTGAATTCTTTAGGGACATGGTCTAAGTCCTAGGTCACAATGCAGCATATCCTTCTATGCATGCTCCAAATGGCTGCTGTATTTTGAAATATTTATTGGTGGATGTAAAGGAAGATGTAGGTATCATGTTCAAAATCATGAGCCAAACTCCTCCTTTCTTCTATGGGTGCCTATTCTGGAGGAACAAAAAATTTGCTAGCAGTCAAGCACTGTGATTTAGAAGTCACTCCTAGCTTAAGTAAATGTCTTCAGTTACATCTCTCCTGCCTGACCAGAATCATGTTGGCCTGGGCCACAAATACATGGATCACAAAATGTGCACCACTCCACACAAATCCTCAGATGGACTTCAACAGGCAGGCAAACTCAGATTATATTCCATGCAAGTGCCTGCATAGAATGCAGCAGCCACAGTCAGTCTTGTTCAGAAACCTGAACAGCAGAGATGCTGTGCATGCTGCGGTGTGACTTTTATAAATGTAACCTAATGATTCAGATTGTTGTGAAGACCAGCCTGCAGCCAACCTAAGCTCAGGGTTTTGAACCAGCAATGATCCAGCAGCCTAGTAAGTAATCTGGGAAAGGAGGGAGGGATTTCTCATCACTGTTTCTGAACCTGACTTGGCCCACAGCGAATAATTAATTAAGTCAGAAAAAAAAAGAGAGAAGGACTCAGTCTAATGGCTACAGGAAACCAGAGTCCCTCATTCAGGGCATTTCACCTGCACTGCTCCTCGGATGAAACCTCAAGGCAACCCATCTGTAGGGTACAGAGTCAGGATCCGTGTCACTTGCTCCCTTCCTGGCTAAAGCAAATGGTGCCTTCACTTTTCTGCTTCCTTCATAGCCTGAGCCTATCATCTCTTGAAAGGGAGGTGAAAGGGGTATAAACAAGGCTCCAAAACAGGATGGGTGCTCTGAACTGTTATGCTGTTTCACAAATAGACATGATAGTGTCTATACTGTCTATAATAGTGATGCTGCCATTCCTGCCTCTAGGGCTGACTTAAGGAGCTAAAGCACAGAGAGGGGACCAAAGCTGCCATGCTTAGAGTTTTTCATGTGGCTCTAAGCAATCCTCTACTCAGCACCGGAGGTTTTTTGGTCACATTTCTCAGGTATCCATTTCTGCCTTTACACTACCTGAAAATACAGCTCTGGGATTTGGATACCTCCTTGGCAGTCAAATGAATAAAAGGTATGGAACAGGGACCAAGCATTGCCTAAGTCCTGCTGTGGTCATATTTGTACAGCAGGCTCTTAATCTCACGTCACACAGCAATACAAAGTTCCCAAAAAAAGTCTTTATGCTTGTCATGAGAAGGTTCATGTCTGTATCTTAAGTACTTTTATATACTAAAACACTTTTGTTTCAGCTTTATATTTAATTCTCCTGTTTAATTGAAGAGGTAGGGTTTTCACACTGATAAAAGCAGTCCAACAAACTGAAATCATGCCCTGACCTATTTATATGTTAGGTGTTTTATTCAGGAAATTATTTCATGGATGTAGCAGAGTTCTGTGCCATGTTATGAATTCTGCTTTATGTTTAAGCTATTGTTTAGAGGAAATAGTAAATCAAGATTGTCTAGGTTGGTCCATTTTTTAGTTAAATATCTGGATGATCACAAACTCGCTATTTCCATGGAGTTTATGTCTTATTAACCTATTTGCAGATGAAATGTGCATCTTTTTCTCAGTATCCTTCATTTTACAGTGTTTCCTCCATAGTTCCTTTTCTGAAATTGAGTACAGTTCTATTAATTTTTATGGATGCCATGCAGAAATATGTGATCATATTTCTCTGGAGGATGTGGGTATGCTTTAAGGAGCACTGTGCTATGTAGTGCTGCCATTGGTAATCAATTTTGAACTTTTAGAATCTGCTTTTGTTGGTGCTGTAAACAACAGCATATCCCAGCCTAAGATAAATACAGTAATTTGATCATGTGAGTTTTCAGTTTCTCCTACTGAGAAAAAAATAATGCGAACAATAAATTTATTTCTTTAATTAGCAGAGTGACTCTAAATTTGGTAAACTGTTGTCAAGGAGAAAATAGAAAATGAATCAGAACTATGGAAAGATATTTGTGCACTTGTAAGAAAAAAATGGAGGCTGCTAATGCTTATTTCAAATGGAAGTTCAAGGTCTATTGTTTGTGTACTATCCACCATCCAATATTTTAATTTGCATGCTTTAATAATACCAGCAGCTAATATGGGGACACAATTGTTTTCTTCCACAATTTTAGGAAGCTTTTTTTTTTTTTTTTTTCCATTATTTTCTCATTTTATATCCTTTTATGCACACAGATTCTGAAGATAATGAAAAGAAAAATCTGGAAGATTCTCCAAAGGTAGGGAACATAATGGGAAAGCATTTGAGACCAGGAGCAACATACCTCTTCTTGATTATACTTGTGTCTTCTTTACTACCTAATCTCTACCTCTTCACTTTTCAACCGCTAATGGAATGACTCTGGGAACTTTTAGTCACATGCAGCATTTTCTACTATCTCCACCTATCTAGAATATTTGTAATTTCTTGAAGATCACTGCACTTTTGTTTGATCTTACATTATTGGGGGTTACAATCTAAAACATAATGGTTTAAAAGCTTGTTAACGTTCAAAAAGAAATCTGCTAAGGATTCTCGTAGAACTTTGTTAAAAACAATTCAACCCATGAGCACACAACAGAGATGAAGGGAAATCAAATGGACATATATCAGTCAATAATTAGAATGCAAGAAGCCTGAATGTTTCAACTTTAGCAATGGACAATATGCTTTGAAGTGCTCAACTATTTATATCCTGAGGAAAACAGATTTCTGGGAACATAACACTAATGGTGACAACCCAATGTGGTTGTTTTGATCTGAGCAGGAGCCTTTTTGGTCAGTGGTGAGAACAGTCAGATCTAGGACATAATTCATCCCATCCCTATACTGGCATTTAAACTGATCAACTGCATCTCTCCCAGAAAGCTCCTACTGCTTTCTTCCAACCATGAAGGTGGGTGGAGGTGACTAGTTTATACAGAGAGATCCACCCCCTGTAGAAAGTGTAAGGATGGGGAGATGAATCTCCTGATTTGCTCAGTATGCAGTTAAATGAAGACAAGTGTGCCTGCACCAGAATTATATTTTAGGATTTGTTTAATCAAGCTGGAAGAGCTGGCCCTCAATTATGAAGGTGTCTGCTGAGAAGGCTTTCAGTTCCAAGTCTTTATCATGTTTTGGATAATGTATAATCCCAGTAATCTCTAAGATGTCCAGAGTCTAAGTAGAGTTGAGAAACGGGGTTTATAGGATCTAATTTAAGATTTATGCAATATAGGCAGAACAGCCGGCTGCTGTTTTAGATCACCCAGGGAATCTCACCAGATCTGTTTCAGATACCAGAGTTAATCTCATCATAGAAGGGTAAGGGGATTAGAGATGCAGCATCCATACATCTCTAATGGTAGAGATGTGTCTACAGAGCAGATGTCCAGCTTCCCATGAGATCAGCCCTGTGCTAAGTGGCCAAGTCTCACCCTCACAGGAGGCTATACCCTCCGATGGGAACACTGAGTGGAGAGCACTATTTAAGAGCAGACATATGTGCAAACACAAAACTAGCTATACCATTGCACTGGTGTGCAAGCTTTCTGTGGGCAAGGTGAGGTGTTGCTTAATCAGAATTAGGTTGGAGAATCAAGAGTAAAGCATGGTAATTCTATCCAGAAATGTGTAACATTAATGTTCCCAATGAGACCCACAGGGTCAAAAGGCAGCCCTTGGAGGCAAACCTGTCTCATTCAGCCAACTGTAATGGTAATATCATATTAGAGAAAATATTGCCTAGGTAATAGTGTCAGAAATGCTAACTTTTGAGTGCAAAAAAAATGGGATCAATGAGAGAAAAGAAATTAAGAGTAGTTTGTTTATTTGGGAGGAACATAGGCAGGGAAATGGTAGCGCAAAGATGGTAAAAACTTGGAAAATAAAAAAGAAAAGATGAAGAGGTCATCAATGAAGAATGAAGGTAGTGAGGATATAAAAAAGAGCAAGAGTAGGGACATCTGCAGGCAGCAGTGATGCTGACTTGTGAGCACAAACCCACTGGGAGCCCCCATGGGGAGGGGCCACAGGTCTCTAGACCAGGCATGTCCCCGTGGGGAGGTGGGGTAAGAAGGGATAAGCTTGTAAGGAAGCAGAGGCTTACTCCTGAATACCAACTGCAGGAGCAAAGGCAGTAGAATTGCAACTTAATAGCCTTTTTGTGTAATTTATCAGATTTCTTAGAGTGATTTTGTTCAAATGCTTATAACAAGATACAGAATTTTAATTCAATGTTTCTTGCAGTGGTGTAGTTGTGAATTATTACTAATAACAACAGTGATATGTTACTTTGCCAGATAAAGAAATAATAGGTTCTTAGAGGTCTTTTCTTTAATCAGCCAATCTTAAGTTACATCTACCACTGCTCAGGTCCACACTGTTCAAAGCTAGGCACCTCCAGAGCTGGCTTACCCAGTCACTGTGCTGGGACAAACATATTCATCATGTTCAAGGAACATGAACACTACGTAAAGAAAAGCAAGAGAAAACATGTAAGTGCTACCTATGTTTGGAAAGCTTACATATTTGCCTAGTGTAAATACTTCTCATTTTTATGTATAGTAAGCATAAAATGTAGGTGTCCCAACACAAGACTTTTTCTGCCCTCTTGCTTTCTCATACCTTTTTTTTTGTCTCCAAACAATACTATCTCTGTACTTACACATCTTCAGCCAAAAATAGACAACCTAAATGCAGTTTCCTTCACCCAAACTCTTAAAAAACCCAGAAACATATATGCACTTTTCTTTAAACTTTTCCACACATTAATGATTTATTTGTTGCTAATCTTGGCCACATTTTGGTAGTTGTCATTTCTGCGTGCCCATTCAAGTACCTCCACTTCAAGGGCTGGTATTCTAACAAAGAACAAAGGCAACCAGAGACAGACCTCAAAGTACAGTTCCATGAGTACAGAAAGACCAGGAAATATAAGCCATTTCCTTACATACAGCTCAAAAAATAATTACGGAAATTATAATGAAAATATTGCGACTTGGAATCAAAGACTCCATACACCGACATCTTCTTTGATAAAGTTTTGTACGTTGTGGTTTTGCATTAACTTCTGTGCTGACAAACCCCATTCTGTTCACCTAAGTTTCACCAAGGCATGTTGTAGAAGATTTTGGGAGCTTGCTGAAACACTGAACCATGACTGGAGGTGCTGACATACTGCATGACTCTGCAGTGGGGCAATGAACATTGGAGCAGCACATTCAGATGCTTCAAGTGAGGCTTCAGCCTGGAAGTCCTGAGGGAATTCCTGGCATGCCTGAGAGCCAGCCCTCTGTGTCAGTGCCAGGGAGACCAGACCAGGCCACACCTCCAGCAGGAACCTCTGCTTTCACATTTGACCTTCAGCTGTAGATATGGACATTAATTTCAAATTCACTTTATACAGCCCTGAATTAAAAACATTAATTTTTTGCTTCCTTCAAAAGAAAGAAGAAAACATGAAGTAGGAGTATGGCAGAGTACTCCTGCTGCTGACCATCACCAGAGAAGAACTTCATTGGATTCAAATGTGACAGCACAGTTGTCTTTGCTCAAATCCAACATTTTACTCCTTTAAGAGCTGAAAACATTTGTTGCCTGTTGCCAAAATTTATTTCTCTAGAAATTTGTATAAACAACCACTCAAACCCAGTACTGAGAATGCTGTCAGCAGAGAAGGCCTGGATTGCCCAGGGACAGGCTTGATCTATCCTCAGAGCTAAAATGTCAAAGATGGACTCAGCCATCTGCAACCGCCTGCTAACAGTCCAGTAGCCACCAGTGCACGGGACAGTAAGACCACTGTGAAGACCTTAATTGTCCAGGGAAAGGGAGAGATAATTGGCACAGTCAGAGAGGCAGGAAAAGATGTGGGTGTGGATCCTCTCTCCAACTGTTCTGAGAATTATTTCACTAAGAACTGATTCTTTCTTTCATATTTGAATGGGAGCCAGAACCTTTTCCAGACTGGATGCATGGCAAGTAGAATAATTTAGTGCGTGACCTCAAAATCTTATGAATGTTTACACTTCCCACCAAAAGTAGGGGGAGCCATGTATTTACATATCCTCCAACGAAAAAAAATCTAGAGAAGAAAACTGGTCCCAGGAAGAACACAAAGATACCACCAGCTCTATGAAGAGAGCTGGTCTCCTAACCACTGCCCAATGGAGCCTTCCCAAAGCAATGAGAAGAGCTGTACAATCAATCAATTAGGTATTGTAAACTGGTGTGAAGTTTCATGTACCATCTCCCTCCTATGTAATGTATCAAGAAAACTGGGAAGCAGGATGCAGAGAAAGCAAGTGGCTTGCTTCAGCTCTGAGTCCTGATGGGCACACGAATATTAACAAAGGAGAAGTACCCAAAGGGACTCCCAGGGACAGGGATGCCTTTGTTTGATGTCTGGGTGAGCAAAGGAAGGGCAAGAATTTAGTTCCAATGCTGAGAAGACCCCAACAGACAGAAACTTGTCTTCTCAAGTGTGTCTCAGCAAGTATGTTGGAACCAGAGACAGGAAACATAAATTCTGTATCTCTCAGAAATGAAGCTATAAAAGACTTTCCTCTTATGGACTTGCTTGTGACTCTTGATTATATGAACCTTCTGGCATGCAGCCTTGATTTGAAGGCTGCATAGTTTCATTTCAAAGTGAAACTTCACAGCTCTACATGTTCACTTTATTTGAGGTACTATTTACTGCCCCTCTTCAAATTAAAAAGTTCTCCTGTTGCCATCTGCAGACACTGCCTTGGAACAATGGCAGAAGCCAGATATGATACAGTGTGAACTTGCCATCACATTTTCATAACACCATTTCTAATTTTGTGGCTTTCATCCAAATGCATATTTACCCAGAAAACCAGATGAAATCCAGAAAGAGCTGCTGTGATATAGTAGGCATCAAAAAAAAAAAAGGTCTTTAAGAGGTCAGACAAAGAGTAATGCTTAAAAGCTGCCTACATATAAAGCACAGATATTTGAATAACTGTCCAGGGGTCTTGCCTAGTTGTCCAACATGATTTTGTTTGCAAACAGCATATTTTGAAGCAAGCAGCATATGCTGTGACATAGTTTTCTGTCAAGAAGTCTGAGAATGGAAGTCTCATATTTTACAGGTAATGAAGTTGGATTCAGCCATATTTTTCCTTTTTTTTTCATCACAGAGATGATTATATGTTATGCTATGAAAAAGACTAGAACATAAGACAGGAAAAACCCAGTTAAAACACTTTAAAATGTCAAACAATAAAAAAAAAAAAGTCACATCTATAGAAAAACATAGCGCTCCTTATTTTTGAAGAATCTGTAACACCATGGAAAAGGGAATCCTAAAAGGCTGCCCCAGGTCTCTGCATGAAAGTGCTCCAGCTTTCAGAAGCTAATAAAGGAGGGTTAAGATGCAGAACAAAATTGCATCCAGAAAAGGAAGAAAAATATCATCTGGCACTTGTCTATTTGAGATAGGTAACTTACCTGCCTAAAGAAATGACAAATTTTGTCTTAGTCACCAGCTAAGGCTGGAATCTATGGTAGCAGGAGACAGGTGATGCTGCAGGAAAACTGAGGTCTCTGAAGACTGTGCAACCATGCTTAAAGACATCTCTTATATCTTACAAAGGGGTGACTATTACACAGCCATTAACTGATACCTACTTCCCACAATGATTTCAGAAAGAGAATAAAAGTGTTGCTCTGTTTTATCAAGGCCAGAACTGGGTTTGCCTGCAGAAGAAACATCCCATGGGTATCAGCCTAATAAGACTTTGAAGCTGGAAATGTATTAATAAAGATAAGCAAAGATACCTACATTAACTATTACTATTAATTAAGGGAAGCCCATTGGCTTCCTTGATTATAATGAGAACTCAGACACCTCCTGAATATGTAGATGCCTAAATTTAGGCAACTTCATGTCATCTGGTTCTTTGTTCAAATGGGATTTGTTAGCTAAATCTGACAGAAAGGTAAAGGATGCAGAAATAGCTAGAGTAAAACCTGTACTGATAAGTTAAAATTTGATATCCTATTAAACTTGATCCCATCTTTGTAAATCCATACTTTTAGAGATGCATATTATTTAATTATTATCTTTTCTTATGAGACAACAGACTCTCATCTAACATTCAACATGGCATTCCTTATCTAAAAGGATGGTGGTCTTTAGACTAGGAGTGCTGGGACATCTTAACATGAGTCCTTGTTCTCAGCACCCCATCCACAGAAATTAAATGCACCTCCTCAGAAGCTACTTAGGTGGTTTCAAAAACAGTATTACAGAAGTCAGAAGTGTTTTCTAGTTACCAGCAATGCAAAAAGTCCTTTGACTCTTCTGTGATTTTTTTGTGATTTGCCAAAGTAGACGTAATCACTTGTTAGGGAGGCTATGACACTGAGAAGCACAGATTGTTTCTCTTTTGATTTTTACTCTAATATTTTTTTTATGTAAACCACTGTGCATTTTGTATTTGATCTGCTCAAGGCTTATGCAAGGTGCAAGTTAGTGGACAGTGTTATCTTGATATGTGCAGTTATACTGGAATATTTTCCACAAAGGAATGAAGTCAAATACACTATCAACCCTTAATCTGAATTTGGCTTTTGTGCAATATCTTATATTACTGGAATAAAATCTCCTTTCCCATCCCTAAGAACAGAAAGACATTTGTTCACATACTAGTAGCATACTAATGAAACACAGCATTCACTCATTAAAGTAGCAATTTCTATATTTAACTACTTCTGGTTTCCGAAGTCTAGTCATTTTCAGTTTTGGAAAGACATCCAAATAATGATATCATTTGCTTGAAACAATAGAAAGTCTGGATACTAGTCTATATATGGAGATTTTTTTTTAGTCTATTTATAAACCACGCCAGTTATTTGACCTGTCTAGTTTACTCACCTACGTAAATTGGCAGACTCAGGAAACTTAAGAACATATTATTCTTTGTGACTGGTAAACCTTAAAGGTTGCTAATCATATTTCAGATAGGCAACCAGTATTTCCAAAAACTCATCTGTGCCTTTTACACTTAGAACAAACCAACCTGTCAATGGAGGAAAGATTTTTTTACTTTTGAACCAGCAGCAGTGCAATTGCATTAGCTCTGCTTGTGGGGAAGGAAGTGACAGAAACCAGCTGTTTGCACAGCTGCAGCATCTGTATTTTTTTCAGTGCAGTGCAATGGTGCCAGGGTTTCCCAAAATGTGAGCATAACCACTGAGATTTTATTCCTGTTCCATGTCTTCTGTAATTACTTAAAAACATTCAATTGTGTATGAACTGCTTTTATCAATTGAATTCGTTAACTTTGTTTTCCTCTGATGTTTACAGACGTTCTGTTTACAGTCATGGTTCAGACATGGTTCAGACATGGTTCAGACATGGTTCAGACATGGTTCAGACATGGTTCAGACATGGTTCAGACATGGTTCAGACATGGTTCAGACATGGTTCAGACATGGTTCAGACATGGTTCAGACATGGTTCAGACATGCTGACCTGGTTCTGAAGTGAATACTTATAAGATCCTGGGAGTTCCTTTTTTCCCTTGGGGGGGGGGGGTGAANATTTTATTCCTGTTCCATGTCTTCTGTAATTACTTAAAAACATTCAATTGTGTATGAACTGCTTTTATCAATTGAATTCGTTAACTTTGTTTTCCTCTGATGTTTACAGACGTTCTGTTTACAGTCATGGTTCAGACATGGTTCAGACATGGTTCAGACATGCTGACCTGGTTCTGAAGTGAATACTTAAAAGATCCTGGGAGTTCTTTTTTCTCTTGGGGGGGGGGGATGAAGTTGGCAATGGTTTTCAATGGCCTTTTAAAATCTTGTGCCTGCAGCATCAGATATAATAAAGGAAGCAAGAAAGCTGAATTTAATTCTTCCTGCAGAATTATATAAAGTGCAATTAGAAATGTCTACCAAGAACTGGAAGTATGGAACTATCCCTGACAGCATGATTTGGAAGGAATGGATTTGCACAGGTTTATCAGTCATGGCACCCATTGGCTGACACTTATACATGCTGATGGGTAAGTTGATGGGTAAGTATAATGTTTATAGCCCTGGCTCAATTTTCAGAGTTGGTTGTTAGACAAATGACTGTAGTGGAAATATTAAATGTGGAAATTTGCTATGCAATTTTTCAGAACTGCTTCTTGGGACTGGACTGGTATTTCCTTAAAAGTAAGAGAAATGGATAAGAGATTTGCTAACTGGAAAAAGAACTGCATTTGATGATGGAAGTGTTTACTGCTAACTGCTTGGTCAGATGCTTCACCCACCATTTCCTTTCTATTTCAGTCAAGAAAAAGCCCATGAGAACTAGCTTTCTTACTGACCCATTTCACTTTCCACTTTTTATTGCAAAACTTAACCTCCTCCCTGAGTCTTACTGCCTCTGCTCCAAGGTGATCAGTGTTGCATCAGGTGAAAGCCTTGGGTACAAATTTAGCAAATAAAGAAGCTACAGTAGAGGATCTGACATATCAGGACTATATGAACACATCTGTGAAAGTTTTGCCACTTACAATAAGGTTAAGGAAGGTAATCTAACTTACAAAATAACATATTCAGAAAGAAAAGATCAATGCCTTTCTTGTGGATATAAAAACTGGTAGTCAACTATCATTGGTAATCTCTTTTCTCACCTATAAACTTTTGATTAGCAAAATTTTTAAAAACATGTGCTCATAAAACTCACATGATATCTTTCTTTCTTCTGCCAAAAAGTTCTTTTAGTTACTTACCTAGTTAAGGGTCAAAATCTGTATCTCAGTATAATGTATTTGTATCTGTAGATTACAAAATCAGAAACCTAAAATGGCTGAATTGTTATCCTGTATCCTAAAAAATAAATGACAGTTTATTCTTTGGATATTTCTTCATTCTGCATATCTGTTTCCACATAATTTTAATAGGAAGAGTGGGAAGGTTTGTTTGTTTTTTTGGTTTTTTTTGGTTTTTTGCGGGGGAATGGGGGAATGGGGGAAGTTTCACTTCCTTCAAAATATCCTCTTGACTATACAAGAACATTACCACAGCCATACTGTGAAACATTGGCTCAGGAGATGGTAACATGGAAATAACATTTATTTACTCAATGAAAAAAAAAGGTTCGTCTTTCCCATATTACCACTGACTTGCGACTTAAAACATGCTCTGGTTCAGTTTGGCAGCTGAGCTGATTTCTGCAATGCTGCAGAACTGGGTTAAATGCACTTTCCCAGAGTTTGATGAGTCACTGGTTCAGCCTGGTCTAGGACCCAGTTCTTCCTGCTTTCCGGTCCACTTCCCTAACCAACAGACAAACACCGTCTGCATTGCTGCAATAAGTCTTGTCACCAAAAAATGCTCTTATCATAGTACGCTGAGATTATAAACAACCAAATATCAAGCTTTAAACTGACTTAAGGGATGTCATTTGGCTTCTCTTTTACATCCTTTTTCATTACATGCTTGTCATTTTACAAACAGATCTACAAAATTCAGAAATGCTCGTGCCTTAGGCAGTAAGGAGTAGGAAATAGACAAGGAAAAAGTAACACATTTACAGCTCACTGCATTAGAAATGATATGAGCTCAATTCATGATATGAGCTTGACTCTTAGAAGAGGTGGAACAAACCCCAGAGTGTTGATCAAGCTCAAAGGTCTTAGAAACTGGTAACAGATGTTTTATTCAGAGCATCTTTCTGTATGGGCTGTACACCCCACCTAACTCAGGAAGAATAGCCCTGAATTTGAAATCCATCAGATACAACCAGGATGTATGCATTCAGCTTTACTACAAGCAGTTTTCTGTGATGCTAGCTCAACATAATGATACTGAGAAAGAATGCACAAAGCCCAAGCATGGATCTTAGAAATACTTTACCAGCAATAGTGTGGAAATAACTTGGGGCTGCAATGTTCATGTTCAACAAAACAGCAAAACAACAAAACAACAACAATATATCCAAGCTCTTTCTCCTTGCTTGCCTCCTTGAAACCTCACAGATGGTATCTCATGCATCTGTTCAGAACAGATCTTCAGATTAGAGACCAGTAATGAGACTGTTGGTCTCTTGAGCAGGTGCCATCTTATTACGGCACTGGTCTGGCCTCTCTAAGATCTGAAACAAAAAAACCCAGTGGCTTTTCTCTGACACAAGATGCAAGACTCTGCTAAACTCCAAAGCAAGTAGAGGAAAACAGTTCCCCCTATGTAGATTGAGGAATCAAGCCTCTAGTGAATCATTACTATATGTATGGCTCAACCACCACAAAGACCGTTCTCCAGGGACCCTTTGCTCCACTGCACAAAACCACAGTTTCACCTTCAGGCATCAGACGGTAACAGAAAAATCACATATTTATCTTGTCTTTCTTTTTTGTGATCATGGAAAAGTCAATATGTACACTACATTTTGTGAGCGGAATAGATCTCAGATGCATTAAGTTTCTGGAAGGACTCTACTACATATCCCCTCCTGGAAGAATCAATCTCTCACCATTTACTTTTATAAAGAAACTCAATGCTTCACCTGCTGAAAGCCTGGTAAAACATTGGTAAAATTGCTACCTCTTCATTAGATCCTTCCTTCTGTGTTCTATTTTTCCAAAGTCCAAGAAATTATTCCAGTTGATTTTTGAAAGGCAGGTCTTCTTCAAGAAAAGGCAAGAGTATTGACACATGCTGGATCAGTAAGGAGGTTTTGAGTCTGGTCACATTTTGTCAGCAACTTCTGTTGTTCACAGAGATGAATCTCACAAAGCATGCATTCGAGGGGCTAAGATCTGTTCAGTGCCTGAAAGCTGCATAACTAGAACTTCATTTCTCCATCTAACAAGCTGAGCAATAGTCCACAGAAAATTCCCACTCTCTGTTTATATTACTTAATTTGTAGTCTGTTCCTTTTGTATCTTGAAAGGTAAGAAGAGGGTTTCCCTCTTCAGATCCTGAGATCTGTTTTACTGAATTGGAAAGCTGGCAAAACAAGTCTTGGAGGCATTTACTCCAAACCCTCCAAACCTCATCCATTTTATTTCCTTAGTGTGTACTTATACACACACAAGTATAATCCATTTTCCAGCTGTGAAATAAAATAGATTTTCTTCTGGTTTCTTGTCTTTACTTTTCTGTTTTGCCTGATGAATTGGATTCCACACAGGCAAAAGCTTCTCAGTAGCAGAAGATCACGGATTAGCTGCTAACTTGGATTCAATTTTAGTGATGCTGCTCAAGTACAATCTTTTAGCACAGCTGGACCATTTCTCTACAGTTCTCAGGGCGCTGCACTGTTCACACAGCATCCACCAAAGAACATTTATGCTGCTTTTCTGATAATTCAAGCATAATATTTCAGTTTCCGTGAATTTTTGTGACTGCTGCCCATTACCTTCCTTAAGCATACACGTGTTCTCTCCTTCCCTTTGTACAATATTTAAGTCACCAGATCATTTGGTTAATGCCCTAAAGTAGATTACAGTTACACCAACATTAAGCCTTTTTTGTGGCATTAGTGATTCCCTCTGCCCACTGCGACACAGAACACTGGCTTTAGTATCTCAGGAGAGTGTTTGCTCCCATTGGTGTTCCTGTGCTTCTTTATTACACACAAGCCAGATTTTGAGTCTAGGTCACCACTGATGCAGCAAGGCAAGATACTAAAAATATGGGCATGACAAAAAGAATCTTTGAAGATCTTAATATGGTAATAATTAAGAGCCTTTATAGATTTCTCTTCTCCTATTTACTGAGAAAGATAAAGGGTATCTATAGTAACAAAGTTCTCAGAAATTCTTGTGTCATTTCAATGCCTTGCTTTTTCTTATTCATCCCCAAAAAATCTCCCACTGCAAGTAGCCAGTTGGCATGAACTCAGTTGTCCTACTGAATCCAACTGTATCCCTTAATCATGGAAACCCAGCCTCCTGTTGCTTACTGGAGAACTTCCTTACCATCCTAAAATGTGATGTTCTTGCCTGTGAATTCCTGCTACAATGTGAATTAGGATCCCAGGGCAAGTAAATTTTTTCTGCTTCTGCTTTTTTTATTATATTTAGGTAAGTATGAAGACATGATTTCTTGTGTTTTCCTCATTAAGCCATACCAATAATATAAAAATCATGTAAAAAGCCACTCTTAAAATCTCACAATAACAAACCCCTCATCCTCCTTGCAAATATACTTCTTTAACTCTTACAGTCCCAAACCCGAATATGCTTTTCTTTGTAAAAAAACCACAACAAATGTAACTATTATCCCATGTTGGTAACAGTCTAACTATACAGTCATCTCTTTCTAGCAACAAGGGACTACATGAAACAGGACTGAGGACAACAGTTTATACCAGATGCTTAGAGAGCAATAGGATACATCACACAAACAATTATTTGGTTTTGTATTTTGACCAAACATACAAGTTATTAGCCACCCTTGCTCCATATCTCATCTTTTTTAAACTATTCTATTCTTTCAGGAAGAGAACAGTACAATGCTGACGTGCTTTGCTGTGTCTATTTTGCTGGCAATAGCTGTCATAGCTGGCAAAAGCAAGGTTAACTTACTTCTCACTTCCCCCACTCCCCACCACCCCCATCCTTGGAACACAGTAGGAAAAACGGAATTGTTCTTCTGAATTGCACATCCGTCAGCCTCCTCCTGGGAAGAGACAGCTATTTCTTATCTTGGCTGTTTTACATCACTGAAATGTGAAGGGAGAATCTGAAGGAAGGAAGTCATAGAAAAGAGAGACCTCTATGTTTCAGAGCACTGGAGGGAACTACCAGACAAAGGGTAGGATGGTTGGTGGTGGCGGGGATTAGAATGTTGTAGGTAATGAAGAGCTATAGAATCTCCAATGACAGAAAAAGAAAACTTTTTAAAGAAAATATTTTTGATCTGCTATCCTTTACCCTTCTGAAAAGACATTTAAATAAATACCTTTACATTATTTCAGTCTGTGAACTCCTTATCTCTGAGACCCTAAAGGAAAGATGTCTCTCTCTAATGTTATTCATGCCTCAAATACAGAAAGGAAAACATCCTTTTTGCATTATTCTGGGACGCATTGCCCCTGAAAGTAGGGATTTACAGCTAAATCTAGTATAAATAATGTCATTTGGTAATACTTCAAGAAATGACAGCAGGGTTAACTTAGTCTTCCCTCGGGACCATAAATGAACACATGGGTTCTCTGAAAAGACACAAAGAAATTTTAATCATCTCATTTGGAAGAAGATCTGTTTAAAGGACACAGACTCTGAATGCATCAGGGGCAAATTTTAAAAGATCAGGAGTTAAAGATAAGCATCCAAAATGCGGAGTACTTAGCTGAAACTTATTGGGACTGTTGGATGCTCTGTGAAATGGTACCAGAAATCCTGTACCAGCAGACCATCTGCAGTAATTTCACAACTTGCTTTCAGGCTAGAAACTTAATCTGTTTGGTGGTAATTCCTGCCCTCTGGATCTCGTGTAATGATGAGAGCATAGCATAAGAGCTCAAACCCCAGTGACTTTAGTCTCCTATCATGGAAATGCTAACCAGGCATGCCAGAACTTAAAACTGCTCATGCAACAACAGGAGCTTTGACAAAATCAGTCACTTTCTCCAGAGAAAGCAGATGATCTGAAAAGCAGCCCTCTTTTCAAGAACTTCTGAGGACAACAACTCTTCTCCATAGCCTAGAAAAGAAACATCATCTCTTGGCATCTGCTAGTGAGGGAAGGGAGTAATGCACCAAGCTTTATCAGGTTTAATAGAATATTTATTTTCTAGCATTTTGGACCTTTGTGTTAAAACCCATTAAGTTAAAGAGTGTAGAAAATTGTATGCAAAAGCATATTTGCAAAAAACTGGGTACCTATCCTGGGGTAAATAATGGTCCTGATAAACTGCTCTTGTCCCAAGAAGTGGAAAATGTGTCTATGTGGGGAAAAAGATTCCTAGGAGATTATTTCTTCTTTTCTTTTTTTTTTCCCTAGGAAAGAAAAAAAAGACTTAATTTGGCAAGTCCATTCTGTGTGGTGGGGGCTCTGCGTGGATCCCCGCACTGCTGCACTTTGTGTAAAGCACCAGGAGCTCGGCGGGCATGGCTGGGGAAGGGAGGGGGCAGGAAAGGGCAGTGGGCATGGTGGGCATGGTGGGCATGGTGGGCAGCACTCCCATGACGGTGGGGATGGCAGAGGTGATGGGGATGGCAGAGGTGACGGGGATGGCAGAGGTGACGGGGATGGCAGAGGCGGGGATGGCAGAGG